>WURV02105212.1:0-19925 GCA_011762755.2 Epimenia babai | reverse complement strand
TAAGCTTATTCATTTCCTCATTGATGCTTTTTTGCATCTCAAGTTCAAGCTCTTTTTCTCTATGGCCACTCAGGCTTGTCCACCCAATTAAAGGCAAGGAGTGCCGCCAACCACTCAAAACCAGCTGTGGCGAGCAAGTAAGCACTGTGTTGGCAAACATGCCCTGTAACGAGCGGGGTTTCGGGAGAATGCTTTCCCGAAGCCCCGCTTTCCACATCAGGTTAAGGACAGCAAATGGCCTGCATTCCTACTTTTCCAAGGTGAATTGCGGCGTTTTTGAAAAGGGCCTTACGAGGAGGCCCTATCCTTTAATCCGGCGTGCTTTTTAGTTTGGTGAATGCCTGAAAGGAGTCCCGATTCATGGGCAGAAGCCTGCCGCTTGCGAGCTCGACTTCGTATTTGCCGGCACCTCGGTTGATGAATCGCTTCATGTGAGGGGTACCGACGATGTAGGAACGGTGGATGCGCACGAAGTTTTGGGGCAATGCATTCAAAATGCGATTAATGCTTTTGGCATGCAGATAGGAGCTACCGTCCTTGAGGTGGATATTCGAATAATTCTTGGCGGCTTGAATATAATCGATTTCCTCTATGAGTATGAGCACTACATAACCCATGGTCTTGACAGCCAAATAGGCTTTGAGTTGATGCCCGGTTTTGCGAGCTTCTTCAAAGCGTTTCATGGCGAGTTGGAAGCGTGCCTCGCGGATCGGCTTGGCAATGAAATCGGTGACGCCTAGATCAAAGGCGCGAACGGCCTCGGCCTTATTCGCCGTAATCACGACCGTGTGGATGGCTGCTGTGACCGGTTCTTTCAAGAGTTCAAAACCGTCCAGGCCGTTGAGATGAAGATCCAACAATATCAAATCGAAGACTTGCTCTTTCAAGTGGCAAAGTGCGTCCTCATAACTGTAGCTGATGACGATTTTCTCTGCACGCGTCCCAAAATAACCTTTGGCAAGGGACGCAATGCGATCCGCAACCAGGGTAACGTCTTCGACAATAAGGATTTTCATGGCGACTCCTGCCATTCCACCAGCGTCTCCCAACCCGGATCACATGCGCGAGATGTCAAATGCCAACGCCCGGGAAAAGACTCCTCCAAACGGGCGCGGACATAGCTCAATCCCATGCCACCGTTTTTCTTATTGGGGGCTGATTTTGAACTGCCGTCATTGACGAGTCGATAACGCACCATCTCGCCTTGCTTGGCTTTGGATAAGTGAAATGTCCCGCTTTGTTTTCCGGCATAACCATGGGTCAACCCGTTCTCGATCAAGGTATGAAAAACCGCGGGGGGGACCACCTCGTCTCCAGTGATGCCCTCGATTTCCAGCGAAAAAGCGGCCTGTTGCTGCAGGCTCATAATCTGGAGATGCGCTCGGCAAATATCCAATTCCTGGCTCAAGGAAATAAGCTTCTGTTTTCTCGCGCTGTTGAGCAGGTGGAACTCTTCGGAAAGCGCTTCAACCATCGTGCTCGCTTTGCCCTGATCGGTCGCAATGAGCTGTTGCAGAGACATCAGGGAATTCATCAGAAAGTGCGGTTGCAGGTGCTTTTGCAAAAGTTCATTTTCCAGGCTGGCGGACCGCATTCGAGCCAGGTGGAGCAATTGATTTTTGCGAAGCATCCCTCTCGTGGAAAGAAGGATCATGACGATGGCGAACAGAGCCAGCCCTAGAAAGTCCAAGTAGGTCAGAAGTGACGCCGCACCGATGTTCATGTCCATCGTGACCTGACTGACTTGACGCCAAAAAACGAGACCCGAGATTAACAACAACGCCAGAAGCAAAGGGAAACTGTGGGGACGCTTTTCGAAACGAGCAAAAAGAACTTGAACCAAGGGAACCAAACTTAAGAAGAACGGGAATAATTGGTGTTCGGCAAAAAGAGTCCCAAAAGCCAAACCAACGAAGGCCAAGACGCCGAGCTGGAGGCGTTTTTTTGGGGGCATTTCCACGGAAAATTCTGCCCAAATCACCCATGCCAACAATCCGAAAATGGTGAGGGGAATGAGTAATTCGAAAGGGGCGCTGTGCAAATAGGCGACGCTTGGACGGTATTGGAAGAGAAACATATCTTGGGCCATCGATCCAAAACAGGCGAGGAATAAGCCACTTAACAAAAGAAAGACCGGTTTTTTATCCAAGGCTATGAAAAAAGCCAGGTTGATGCATACCGCCAACAAGAAAATACCGGCCAGGAAGAGGGGCCCATAGACGTGTGGCCCTATTTTTCTCTCAACCATTCCTGGGGGGCCTACGGAGAGGTCAAAAAATTGATGTCCGGCTTCATAGCGTCTGTTTGAGAATTGGATTCGAAGTGTATTGGTTGCACGTCCCGCATCCCCGGTTTTGATGTGAACCCTAGGGATTTGTCGGAAGGCAATGACTCGTCCGCTTTCTTCTTCTGCAGCAGCACTGGCCATTTGACCGTTTTTGATCAGCAGGTGCCGATTGAAATACATTTCCAGGACATTCACATTACTGTGCACGAATAGCCAGATATCTTCCTGATCGCGAATGTGTTTGGGAATATCGATCGTAGTTTCCAACCACCATATTCCGGGCTCAGCCGCTGCAATAAGAGAGACGGCTTCCCCGTTGAGATTTTCATCGACCTGATCTTTCAGGGAATCCCGGAACATGGTGAATTGAGGGTGTGCCATCAGGTTCAGGGGTTTGCCATCATAAACACCGGACCAGGACGGCACTGCTTCGGGCGCCGGACCGCAGCTTGATGCCAGGATCAGGACTAAGAAACCCAAAAGCTTCATCATGAGCATGCCTGCTTTGGCCGGATCCGATCTTGATCGCACCGGCAGAGGGAAAACGGTAACCCGGCATAGTTGGGCCATGCCGAGGTTTGCCGAGGAGGAAATAAATGCAATGTCTACCGAACCTCCCAGATCTGTAGCGTTAATTTCCCGATCGCCCGGACAATCGCTGCAGGTTCGACTTAAAGAAGCGCAGATTAGGATCCTTGGTCTTGCGAGCGATGGTGATTGCTTTTTCGTAGCATGCTGTCGCCTTTTCTAAAAGGCCTTTCTTTTCCCAAACTTCACCCAGACTATCGTGCACATTGGCGATGTTGGGATACAGCTTGGCGTTGTGTTGAAAGATCACCAGCGCTTCGTCCAGCCGGTCATGGCGCACAAACTGGTAGCCCAACTTATTGAGAAAGTTGCTTTCGGGTTTCAGGTTTTCAGTGTTGGCAGCAGAGTTGCCTTTGCTTTGATCCAACGTTTTCATAAAGGCCAAGTTATCCGGATCAATCGCATCCCTGTGATAGTGCTCATAGAGAAACAAAGCATGCCTGGCCGTCTCTAAATCATTCTGCCAAAAATAAAAGTACCGCCAAAAACTCTCCAGTTCACGGCTGGTGGGTTTGATTTCAAATCCAAAAGAGGTGGATTGCTTTGTGTAATAGGCAGTTACAGCGCCCTTCTTCGCCATTTCCTCAAACGTTTTCAACGTAAGCTGCAAAGGTGCAAAACGAGCCTTAAGCGCACTGTAGACTCCGATAAAGGGTGTCGTGGCGTGCCCATCATTTTCGAAAGATTGCAGTGACAAAATGAGCGATTCGGGTGCGTGTTGCTGCAAAAGGCGCCGGAGTTGGCTGAACTGCTCGTGAATTGGTTTAAACTCGCGCTGACCGATATTGCCGTAAAAATACCCTTCGAGCGCCGGTCGGGATTGCAGATAGGTCTCTAGCGAGGGCACCAACCCGGGAACATGATGCAGCGAAGGGCTAAAGGCAAAGCGCGTTTTGAACAACTTGGGATGGCTTATAAGTGTGTGCACCACAAAAGCCCCGGCGGTGGAATGCCCAAGAATCATGCGATGGGGTTTACATCGATACTTGTGCTCAACGAAGGGAATCAATTCTTCGGCTAGGAACGCCGAGAACCTGCTGACTCCTGGATTTTCGGCCCCCGATTCTTTGTCGAAAGCCAAATAATCCCGATTCCGTTGCCCCGTATGAGGAATAGAAACCACGATTAACTCAGGTATTGCCCGTCGATCATGAAGATAGGAGGCAATGTATTTTGTGTGCTGGGTACGATTCTGCCCATCCAACACATAAAGCACCACATAAGAATCTGCGGACTCCTCGAAGTAACTCTCCGGCAGATGGACCGTTATGGGTCGTTCTTCCTCCAGGGAAGTAGAAGCAAGCGTGTGTTGAATCTCATTCGCACGTTGGGAATCCTCGGCAAAACCAATCCCCCCTACGAAAAAAACCGTTATCAGCCAACGTCGTAAGCAAAGCACCGTCAAAATAATCCTCCGTCATTGAATCTATCCCGCTAGCAGGAACAAAAGCCACATGGCAGATCAACCCTATCTGCTGCGGCGATTTCTCCTGCTTTTTTCGGACAGGATTCACCTGGGGCGGACGAATTTCATGAAATCGATCCCAGACTTAAGGATGAGGAACGAGCTAGGGGATCAACAAATAGAGCGAAGGTTTTGAATATTGAGCGGGTCGGTCCTATGAATATGGTTCTTGATTAGCTTTGTTACTTTTGTTTCCCCAGCCGATGGCTCAATTCAATCCAAATTGAGATTGGATCTTGCTATTCTTGGAAAAAGAGTCTCCGTCCAGGACCTTGTGCATACCGCTTCTTTCTTTGCATTTATCTTAAAAAAAGCACCCTAACCCTTTTTTTCCTATTCTCAACCCTAAAGAATCCCGTTTTAATTCTTGAAGCACACAAATTCACTCAGCAACAGTTCTGAACATCTCTACCACATGGAAAGGCATGTCATGGCCAACAAAAAAAACCAGCAACCATCCGATCCCGGTTTCTTTGAGCGGGCATTTCAAAAGATGGAAAAGCCGAAACCAAATCTAAATAGGGTCGCGCGTTTATTGCAAAAAGCAAAAAAGGCTGGCGATGCGCGGGCCATCTATGCCCTTGCAACCTGGTATCTTCACGGTCATTTTTTCCCCGAAGATTTGGACAAAGGCACCAAGCTCCTCAAAAAAGCGGCGAAAAAGGGTAACCCGGACGCACTTTTTGATTTGGCGATAAGCTATGAAAAAGGGTTCGGCGTTAAAAAAAGCAAGAAAAAAGCCTTAGGCCTGTACCTCCGTGCGGCGCTCGCAGGTAGCGAAGAATCCGTTTATGAAGTTGGCCGCTGTTATTACTACGGCATCGGCACCGAGAAAAACAAACGTGTCGGTCTTATCTGGCTAGGTCATGCATCCTAAAACTATATGGAGAGTTATCATTGAAACTCGTGAATAACACCCTCAAAGGACGGCTTTTCGATTATTCATTTGTGATGCCGTATATCATTTCATATGCGCTGGTTTGGATTATTTTCGATGGGAGCTCCGACTATTTTCTGGAAATATTGTTTACTATTGTTATTTCATATTTTCTTTTCGAAAAAATTATCCATACCGAATTCACAAGATATACTATTACTGATCATGAAACCACTCTGATATACTCCATTTTCAAGGAAAGAATCTACAAGACGGATGAAATCCGTGAAATTATTGAAATCAAAAACCCCCACAAAAAATGTCGCTACTTTATTATCGTCTTACCAGATAACTATTTAACTTTGAAGGTCCCCATTTACAATATTAAATACGACGGTATCGCTGATTTTCTCAGTTCACTCAAATAAGCTATTTAATACACCTTGCCTGAATCATGAGCCTCCTGAAAAACTTGAAGTTCAAGTTCTCTGTCAAAATGCCATAGATCCATCTACCTTTTTTTATCTGACAACCAAAGGTCACAAAACAACCCAATTTGAATTGACCATCTTCATTCCCATTCAGGATCTCCTAAAAAACTCCAGCCTAATTTGATATATGTATGAAGTCTTCCCCCCAAATCCATGAACTGGCATCTTAAGCCTCATTTTTTCCTGCATTGCCGCCGAAATAATAATGGGCTGACTCTTTGCAACACTCAACAAGGTGATGTTCAGGCGAAGCCGAAAAAGGAACAACCTATGTTTATTTGGACGACCCTTTGGGTCCTCACCTTCGGCAATCCAAGTCATCCCCAAAACTACGAAGCAGCCCTAGCCCTTGCCGATGCGCAAAACAAACCCCTGTTGGTTTACTTTCATACGACCTGGTGTGCCGGCTGTAAACGTTTCGACCGACAGTTAGCCAAAGGCGACTTTAAGGATCTATTGGAACAGGTGGTCTTTTTCACGGCGGATTGTACAGATTCTGAGAAAAGCACATTCGTTTCCAATTGCGAAGATATCAAGGGTTATCCATCCTTCCAAATTCACCAACATGGCAAAGTCCAAGAGCAATGGCTCGCCTCTGACGGCGCCATCTTTCGTCAACAAGTGGAACATTATTTGGCTGGGTCTTCCTACCTAAAATCATTGGAGCAAGCCTATCGCAAGTCCCTGAGTGTTGAAGACGGGGAAGCCCTGGCCAAAGCCTACAGAAGTTTAAGTCTTAACAATCAAGCGATGGCCATGGAAGAAGCACTCCTCAAAATTGACCCATCGGTCAAGCGGGTGGTCCAGATATTGACCTATAAAGGATGGCAGGTCCATGGGGGCACTTACTCGTTTAAAACGATGGTCAAGGAGTTAGATCAATTTATCCTAAATCAACCGGAAGAAAAGGGTTATCACATTTGGGCAATTAACCGCATTCGCTTTAATCTACCTAAAGATCTCATCCCCAAGATCCTACCCAAATACATCCCCACCCTTGAAAACATGAATCTCGAAAGTTTACCTGAAACGGGTTACCCATTCGAAATGGTTCATGCCTATACGCTTGCCCATGCTTATGGCGTGAAAGGAAATCCTGAAAAGGGTTATAAAATCATGGACAATTTCTCCGGCAAGGATCTATTTACCATTCATACGTATCAACTTGAATTCGATTATCGATTGGACACCTTTCTGGATAACCCAGATCCCCAAAAAAACGGCGATTCCAAATCGGCCAATATTGGCTCTTATTTTAAATCCATGGCGATGCTCAAAACTGATCCTGTGAAAGGCTGGGAAAATTATAAAAAGCAGTTAGGTGACAACTGGCAGAGCAATTTTGGCACACTCAACGCCTTGCTTTCGGCAACACAATTCAATGTCCTGATTGATCAAATCTTGGCAAACGCCGACACGCTTTTGGATTTCCAACCGGATCCTGATGTGCGCCGAACGAGCTATGTCTCGTTAATGAATGCAGCAGTCCTGAACCAACGCTGGAAACCTCTTGGGAGCTTATTGGAACGCGCCAGACGAGAAGGCCTGAAGCATTCCTTTTTTGATTACTGGGCTGAAACTTATGGCTCTAAGATTGCTGCATCACCTTGATATCTCAGGCTTGAGGGTCATCCGACTATTTGATTGCAGGAAAATTTCACCGGAGAAACCCATTTTGCAGGCCATGATCCATACGTTAGTTTTAGATGAGCAAATCCCGGCATAAGGAGATCAGGTGTTTTCGAAACTCGCCAAATACATTCGGAGATCCCTTCTTTGGCCCACCATTGTGAAGCATTTAGAGTACCGGCAATTTGCTCAGGCCAAGACGGTTTTACTGAATTTTGTAAAAACAGATCCCGGTGATCTGCCCAAACATCATTTGCTTTTAGCCAAAATTTCTTTTGAATTGGAAGAACACGACGACGCGGTGCATTTCATAGATAAATTCAGAGAAGATGTCCATATTTGGCCTGGTTTTTCTCCTGATGACGTCAACTACTTACAAATTTACGCTGATCGATTGCTGGCTAGCCTAGAAGAAATTCACACCCATTCTAATTTCGAATATTTGGGTAAACAAGCAACCTTAGATCTTAAAAAAGTCCATTTTGAATTTACGGTCCTGTTCCCCATGCCAGACCTTTTTTAATGCCCTACGTTCATTTGATAGAGATCCCTTGAGCCAAATATTTAGACCCGATTTTAATTCTTACAACTCTACGGAGCACTCCCTACTTCCCCATTGATAATCGCACGGCAAAGACTCTCTGGCTGGCGCCTGTGGATGGCACATTCAAATCCACAGAGCTCTCTTAAAAGGAATGATTTTTATGTTTTTTTTGAGCATTCTCTTCGTATTAACGCTGGGCCCTACAAACCAGCCAAAAAACTTCGAGGCAGCACAGGCTCTCGCAAAAGCTCAGAACAAACCACTCGTTGTCTACTTCCATGCATCCTGGTGCGCAGGCTGTAAACATTTTGACAAACAATTGGCTGATGGCGATTTTCAAGATCTCTTGGAGAAGGTTGTCTTTTATACTTCCGATTGTTTTGCCGATGAGAAGCATTCACTCAGTTCGGTTTGCGATGGCCTCCCGGGTTTTCCTTCTTTCCAAATTCGCCAACACGGGAAGGTTCACGAACAGTGGCTCACCTCTGATGGTGAGATGTTCCGCAAGCAAATTGAACACTATTTAGCAGGCTCCTCTTACGTAGAGTCTTTGAAACAAGCTTTCGCAAAAACGCCTTCCATAGAACATGGCGAAGCCCTCGCAAAAACTTACAGTGACTTGAATCAATACGATCAAGCAGCTGCGATCTACGGTGATCTTTTCAAGCAAGATCCATCCGCGAAACGGCGCAAAACATGGTTAAACACCATAGACATGCAGGTTTATACCGGCTCTTATTCCTTTGAAGCATATGTCCAACAATTAGAGCAATTCATTGCGAACTACCCCGAAGAAAAGGGCGGCATCGTTTGGGCCATCGATCGGATCAACTGGAATCTTCCCAAGGATCTCAATTCAAAAACCATGTCTAAATATCGGAACATCCTGAGCAACATTTCTAAGGATGATCTTCCCAAAGGTGGCTATCCCTACGACATGATGCGAACCATGTCCCTTGTTGATGCTGCAGTCGCTCAAGGAGACCGAGAGAAAGGATACCGACTCCTCGTCGATTTCTTCGGCAAAGAACACTTTTACATCATGGACTTTCACCTAAAACATGATTACCTCCTGGACGACTTATCGAAAAAATTAGCCAAACAAAAGCGAGAAACAACTGATGCCGGCAGTTTAGAGTCCATCGCTTTTTTTGAACGCATAAGCGAGCTCAAAAAAGACCCTCAACAAGGCTGGGAAACCTACGAGGCCCATTTAGGGAATGATTGGCAAAGCAATGCCAAAAAGCTTCAGGCACTGGTGTACGCCACTCGGTATCATGTTTTAGTGGATCAGGCTTTCGCCAATGCCAATAGGCTCTTGGATCTTCAGCCGGATCCTGATGCTCGCAGAGGTACCTATAAAAAACTCATGGATTTGGCGGTTCACTACAAGCGCTGGCAGACACTTGGTGATTTGCTGGATAGAGCCAAACAAGAAGGTGTGAAGCATTCCTTTTTTGATTACTGGGCCAGAATCTATGGCCCTAAAATTGCAAAATCACCCTGATATCCCATATTGCTAAAGGGTCCAGCCATGATTTGTTTTGCTTTTTACGCCATGCTTGCAAGCCTGACCATGGCTGAGCCCGAAAACTATATAACCTTTGGCCTCTACATCAATGATTCCATGGGATTTCCTTTAAATGCGCCAGGACCGCAAATCACTTTGGATTCTGAGGGACAAACCGCAACATTCACAGAACATGGGATCATTCACAGCACCATCAAGGAAAGTCATTACCAATCCTTAGTGAAGTTCACCTTGAAGCTTGAAAAAGTCGGCAAACCGCTTCTGGAGCAGTGGAAGCATGATGCGACCTGGCTTTACGTTCCCAATGATGATTATGAGGTTACTCATCACGGTGCAATCGTGGTCATTATGTTGAAGACAGCGCAGGAAACCTTCTACTTTTTTTCGCCGGGGATTCCGACAAAAGGTCCGATGGCTAAGCTTATCAAGCGCATGGAAAAAATGAAAAAGCGATTTGTGAGGGTACAACGCATTCCGGAGGATTTCGATGATGGAGATCTTTTTCCCTTGGTATTGGCGATGCATTTTTCCTACGAGGAACTATATGGCTTCCGGGAATAAGGCCTTGTTGCCTAAATTTTGCGTAGGGTTTGTGGCAACGACTCTCAATGAAAATCAGGTGTTTTGATGTTCAAAATTTGAGACCTGGTCGCAAAACGGCTATGCTCTTGCCACAAAGCCATCAGAAGCCTCCGGATGAAGACAACTCATGCCTTTCTTTTCAATTATTTCCTTACTTTTTTTTTGGCAGGTCGACGGGCCCGAACTCCAGCGTGAGTATCATTACAAACATTGGCAAGTCGGCCAGCTCGGACTGATCTCAAATGCTATTCGCAGCATCGAACAAGATCCCTTCGGGTATATTTGGGTTGCCACCTTTTCGGGCCTTCAACGCTTTGATGGAATGCGTTTCGAATCATTCAGCGACCTCGTTGAGCCACGCAACGGTTTATCCAGTAACCAAACAACGCTTCTTTTTCGCGATAGCAAAAATTATTTGTGGGTCGGAACCTTCAATAAGGGATTGAACAGGCTTGATCCCCGTACTTTAGAAATCAAAAGATTCATCAACGACCCGGAAGATCCCACGTCACTTAGTGCCAATCGAATCTCTTCCGTTACAGAAGACATTGAGGGTTATCTTTGGATTGCGACCATCTCGGGACTCAATCGCCTCCACCCAGAGACCCTGGAAATTAAACGCTTTTTCCTGGAAGATTTAAATAATAGTGGCCGCGAACCCAATTTCCTGACATCCGTTTTTGCCGATTCGAGGGGACAGGTTTGGGTGGGTTCCTATGCAGGTCTCTTTAAATATCATTCGGCGACAGAATCCTTTTCTGCTCTCCCCGTTGTTCGAACTCCCGGAAGGGAAAACGCCAACCCCAATATCACCTGGATTTTGGAAGGGGATGACAACCAGCTTTTTCTCGCCACGCACCGCGATGGCTTGCTTCTTTATGATCCCCAAGGCGACTCCCGCCACCTACCAGCTTGGGAAGGGAAAAGTCTTTACAGTCTGATCAAAGACCGCCAGGAGCGGTTATGGCAAGGGTTCTACAATGAGGGTTTGGGCGTTTTCGATCCAAGAAATAACACCCAACGATCACCGCTGAGCTCAGCTTCGGACCCTGACAGCCTGTACAAGAAAACCATTCTTTGCCTTTTTGAGGATCAGAGCGGTGCGCTTTGGATTGGAACCGAAGAGAACGGGCTTTATCAGTTTCATCCAAAAACAGCTGCATTTCATCATTTCAACATTGCCTCGCAAAATGCCAGCAAGAGTGAAAAGGATGTCTTTTCCACAGCCCCAGGTAGTGGCAACTACTTTTGGGTCGGCAATGGAAAAGGTGATGTTTTTTCAGTGAATCAGGACACCTTTACCAAAGAGACGATTCTCCCCAGCCCTTATGAGAGGCCTGTGCACGGCATTCTGGAGGATCAGCAAAACCGAGTATGGGTGGGTTTTCACCGCTCCGGTTTATTGAGATTCGATGTGGCTACCGGTAAGCAAAAGATCTTCGCTCACAAACCTGGACAAGCCCGCAGTCTCTCCAATAATGCCGTCAATGCCATGGTGGAAAGTCAGCAGGGTGATATTTGGATAGGTACCAATTCAGGGCTCAACCGCTATCAACCGCAAACAGAATCGTTTGAAAGATTCCGCAAAAGCAACTACGGAGACGCTGGGCTGGAAAATGACGTCATCTATGCTTTGCTGGCCGATCAAAAGGGCGGCTTGTGGCTAGGCAACAGCAACTCTCAGGTTCATTACCTCGACCCCAAGCAAATGACATTTAAGAGAATCGATGTCAGTCAGGTCTTGGGTTTGGACGAATTCGATTTGCGCGTCAATGCTTTGAGCGAAGGGCAACATGGGGAAATCTACGTCGGAATCTTTGGGGATGGTTTGAAAAAGATTGATCCCGTCACTCATGAAGTAACGGCCCTCGAAGGTGGCCCGGCATTTATCGAAGCGTTGGTGACCGATGAAAACAATCATCTATGGATAAGTAGCAGGAATTCCGGTTTGTTTCGCTACGATCCCCAAGATAAAAGCATGGATTCCTATGTTCTGGAGCACGGCCTGCAAGCGCTGAATTTTTCCAGGGGTGCGGGTAGTCGACTCAGTCAGGGACATCTCCTTTTCGGAGGTATTGACGGTTTTAATGTCTTCGATCCCAACGAAGTGGCACTAGACTCTCAACCTCCCTTTGTCTTTTTCAAATCTTTCCTCGCATCTGGCGAACCGGTACCCAGTTTCCAACTTGCAACCTTCCCCCAAATAGCTACTCCGAAGATAATCCATGAGTTGTCCCATCGGCAGAATACCCTCACTGTCGAGTTCTTGGGTCTGCACGTTCCCAATCCCGAAAGCAACCGCTATGAACATCGTCTGGAGCCCGATGGGAAATCATGGTTACCTATCGCCCCTGGGCAAAAACAACTTACCTTTTACAGCTTAAGACCTGGTAACTATCAACTGGCTTTACGAGCGGCAAATGTAGACAGTCATTGGACGCCAGAACCCATCTATTTGAATTTTGTGGTGAAACCACCTCGATGGAAATCCAGATGCGCGCTATTTGCCTATTCGATATTGGGCGTTGCCATTATTTGGTTTTTGATTTGGAGGCGCATCAAAACCCTCCGTAAACGTGCTTTTATTTTGGAAACCCAAGTCAGGCAACGGACTCGCGAAATTCAGGATCAGAAAGACACTATTGAAGGTCTACTCAACCGTCAAAAAACCCTTTTCGCCAATATTTCCCACGAATTCCGTACACCGCTCACGCTCATCCTAGGTCCCTTGGAGCACTTGTTAAAAACCGGGGGACAAGTGGTGAAAAAGCCTGCGGCAACCATTCGCGGAAATGCGGTGAAGCTACTGCGCATGGTCGATCAAATTCTCGATCTTTCGCGGTTGGCCAACCGTGGTGTGAGCCCAACCTATTCTTTAAATGCCAGTCAACATCTTGACCAGCTTTTGGATGCTTTTGACGGCACCTTCCAAACCAGAAAATTGCATCTGGCACGAGACATCGCTCCGGATTGTTGGATTGAGATACCCGCCGATTCCTTCGAAAAGGTGGTCTTAAATCTCCTGTCGAATGCGGTCAAATACACCCCTGATGGTGGAACCATCCGAGCTGAGCTTTCAGTTCGCGAAAACCTTGTGGTCTTGGCCATTAGCGATACAGGTATGGGCATTCCCGAAAAGGATTTGACTCATATTTTTGAGCGTTTCTATCGCAGCGAAAACCACCAGCAAACACGCATTCCGGGCGCCGGTATAGGTCTAGCCTTAGTTAAGGAACTCACTGAACTCCACGACGGTGAAATCCATGTCTCGAGCACCGTTGGAGAAGGCACTTGTTTCACCCTTCGTTTCGCCGTAGCACCTCCCGGCGACACCCTACCTGAACCGGAAGCGAACACCCCCGAAGATTCTGCATTGGAAATGGAAATATCGGTTTTGGAGGAAGCGGACATCCAAGAAGAGGAAGCGACCAAGCCGGAGGACCGAAAAAGTTCCACCATCCTCATCATTGAAGATCACCCCGGCATGCGTTCTTACATTCATTCGGAATTGGCACAAAGTTACCGCTGCTATACGGCCCACCAAGGCCAAGAAGGCTTAGCTATGGCCAAGCGCCTCATCCCTGATCTGATCATTTCCGATGTCATGATGCCAGGCATGGATGGGTACCAGGTGACCCATGCACTGAAAACCCATGCTAAGACGAGCCATATTCCGGTTATTTTGTTGACAGCTCGCGGCGATCAGGAAAGCTTGATCAGCGGCATTCGCGAAGGCGCAGATGCCTATCTCACCAAACCATTCAATACTCGGGAACTCATCTACCGCATCGAAAACCTGCTTTCCGTGCGCGAAATTCTCAAAAAACGCTATGCCGTGGCCTTAATTGCCGGGGATCAACCACCACCCCAAGAAAAAGATTCACGCAACCCCCTGGACACAGAGTTCTTGGAAAAGTTCCAGGAATTACTCTCTGAAAACTATCCCAATCCTGACTTCAATTTGAAGGATATGGTTAGTTCCATGGCCATGAGTGAGCGCCCTCTGCAACGCAAACTCAAAGCTTTGACCGATTACACGCCATCCCAATATTTGCGCCTTTTTCGACTCAAGCGTGCAGCATCGATGCTGCAGTCAGGCCATAAAAGCTCGGATGTCGCCTTCAGCGTCGGCTTTTCATCCCACGCCTATTTTTCTGCTTGTTTTAAGGCGCAGTTCTCCCTGCCACCTTCAGCCTATGCTCAGCAAGAATCTTCCTAGGCCCTTCCCAAGTCACTCATGAGTATCAATGCTTTATTGAAGCTTTTACTATCGATCAGCATGCAAGAACATGTCTCCGAGCAAACCCCCCACCTCTCGAAGTAAAAAAAACCAGGTCACTTCCGAGAAAAAATCGTGCAGCCGGAAATTCAACAACGTCCCTGGGATTCTTGCTAAAGATCCGCATAAACTCTTTTTTTTCAGAGACTTAAAATAAAGTCGTTATTTTTATATGCCTTAGCCGGAAAATTAATAAAGCCAAAATAAGGCCCTCCTCTAAGCTTTGGGGCAACGACACGAACCCCAAACGCAAACTCAACCAAGAGGAGGCTTTCGCCATGAAGTTCGCCACCATCATCATTAGTTGTGCCGTCATCTCGGCCCTTTTTTGGGGATGGAGCCTTCATCATGAAAGTAAGCAACACCTACCGGGACTGGCCTTTTTCGAGCCTCATCAACTCTTGGAACTCGAACCCTTTGGAGATTTTGATCCGGATCAACATTTCACCAAAGATCTGTCGCTCATTTTTTACTTTAGTGAGCTGAGCTGTAAAACCTGTACGACCCGCGAACTCACCCATGTGAATGCTTGGTATGAAAAGTTCGCTGATGACATGGATTTCTATTTGGTTGTCCAGGGTCAAGATCCGATTTATTTAAACAATTTAAAACGATTGGGGCGGGTGAAATATCCCATTCTCCTGGAAGAGTCGTTAGGCCAACTGGGTTTACCAAAAACCACTATTGCCCTATTCCGCAAAAACACCCAGGAAATTCTGGCGACCTATTTTCCCACGCCGGAAAACCCCCATCCAAAAGCTTTGGTTCAACTCGAACAACGGCTTTTTCAAGAGTTAGGTGCTTCCGGACACCCCGGCGCCAAGGCCGGAAGCATTTAAAACGTCCTGAAACAGGACAGAGACATTTTTATATAAAACTCAAGGAGATCAGACATGAAGAAATTATGGTTAGCAGGCATCACCACGCTGATGTTGACAATTGGGTCCATGGCCGCATTCAGCAACAACGGTAGTGCCAACTACGAGCCCATTATTGAGGGTTGCGTCACGAATGTATGGCCTCTCCAAGGCTACAATTTTGTCATGGCATGTATTCCCGGCGGTAATCAAACTTGCGCTGTTGAATGGTGCGGCGGCATGGGCCTCATCCGCTAATAACATTTCCCCTAAAGCCGCATGGCCGGGTGGGTTTTCCACCTGGCCATGCATCTTTCTAAAGTAAACACGCGCCAACCCAGTGCTTGCGTTCACGAGAGGATGACCATGTTGAGATTTTGGATTGGATTCGTTTTGATTTGTTGCGGATGCGGTGATAGCGCTCGCAATTCGGTCTTTTTCCATAAAGAAATGCCTGTTGCGACCGAAAAAGGCTTGGATCAGGAGTTTATCGGGACGGACGCACCTGAGTTTTTACCAGTCCAATCGATGGAAGAGCTTTTCGAGCTTTCCGAAATTATTCCCCTTGAAATGCTTGATAATTCCATCATCGGAGTCGTCAGTGATTTGGCCTTCCACCAAAATCAATGGTACATCCTCGATCAAATGACCTGTGGCGTTTATAAGTTCAATGCCAAAGGTAGATTCATTTCTCGATTTGGAAAAAGAGGCGCGGGTCCGGGGGAATTCGAGCATCCAAAACGACTCCGGGTCTGTTTCGACGATCAAATCGGCGTCGCCGATCCGGTTCAAGGCACCATTCATCTCTTTGATGCCGAAGATAATTTTGTCCGCGCGACCCAACCCAATCCCGCAGGCTTTACCGTCCTCCCACGCTACGCCTTCGCTTGGGATCAAGCCGACGAGCTCGTCATTGCAGGCTTTGGGTCTTCAAACCCAAAGGCGCCGCAACACGCAGTCGTTGACGCCAGGGATTTGGCTTACACCCTCAAGTTCGGTTTTGGTGAACGCATAACTGATATTGAGCTTGCCTTGCGCAAAGGTGCCGCCAATCGCGCTTTCACCGCCTTTGAAGTGATCGATGATCGCTATTGGGTGGGCTCCCCGTTCACCACACACCTGGATATTTTTAACAAGCAGGGTCAATGGCTTGGCAAAGTAGGAACGCGCGGTGTCCGCGACAGCGAACATATGATTCACCCCGAAGACATTGAGGGGCTCCACAAAAAGCGTAATCCCGCCAAGATCGTTCGCCAAGACCTCATGGCCAAACAGGGCAATGATAAGATTTTGCCAATCGGTGATTTTGTCTTTGTGCGAATGGGTAATTACTACGATATGTATCGCCCCAATGGCCAACGCATTGCCATGAATATTCGAGCCCAGAACATTCTCATGAGTTACGCCTTTGAAGACAAGCTCGTGATGATCATTCCTGCCGGTGTCGAAATGCCCATGATCCCCGAAGGGTTCCTCAAGGATGCCCTCAAGACCATTGGCTACACGCCCCAAGATAATCCTCACCTTGCCATTTTCACCATGATTCCTCATAGCGAACTTGGCTAAAATCATCGGCCCTAGATTGGCTGCTCCACTGAGCAGCCAATGACATCCGCCGCCTTGATCGAATCCTTTCCCCCTGGATTTACAACTCTCCAAGAATCGATCGGGCCTCCCCCACCCATTTTCTGCTTTATTTGAGAGCAGACACCAACGTTTCTAAATGAGTCCACGATGATGGGCTCACATCTTTATAATACGAGCCATTAGGCTATATTTAATTTCATTACCAAGGAGAAACCACATGGTGAAGAACAAAAATTTTAAACGATGGATCACCAGCCTCGCGCTGGTCTTTCTGTTTGCAGGTTCACTCGCTTATGCCCTCATCGGAGGGTTCGGGTCTCCCGAAAATAGCAACAGACAAATTGACGGCCCCAATGGCGTCGGTGTCTATTGCGAACCTCCCGGGTCTCTCTGCCATTTCCCTGTTTAAGGCCCTTTTCTAATGATCACTATTCAATCTTTATTAACTTGGCTTCTCGTGCTACTCCCAAACTCTAGCGCAGAAGCCATCTTCAGTTCAGAAGACAATAATCTTATCTATTACCCCATTTGGAGTACCTGGCATAGGTCAGCAAATGGTTGGGTTTACATGCTTTATGGTGATCCGGATGAAAACAAGGGCATTTCTGTTTTTCGCTGGGAATCCGGAAAACAACCCGAGCTTTTATGTACAAGTGATGTGCGAGAAGGCATTTATTATGTGCGCACCTCGGCCCTATCCCCCTCAGGGGATCGCCTGCTTATCCGCAGTTTCTCCAACCCCATCATTTTCGAAGCACGCATTGATAAACCAGGACGATTGAAACGCGCTTATCAGCTGGAACTTTCCGATGCCCTTTTATTCTGGGATGAGGAACGACTCTTATCCGGGAGCAAGTTCCCCAAAGTGAGGTTTATGATCCATGGTGATGATCAGCCAACAATTCCACAAATCAAGCGCTTGAAGGCCCAGCTTCCCAAGAAAATTAACCACCCGATTGAACCCTTTTACGCTAAAAACATCATGCACATGAGTAAAGATGGGAACCGAATTGCCGTCGCCTTCGGGCTATCTGAGGAAGTCACCATTTGGGATGGTCAAAAGCGAAAAAGACATAAGATCGGCTATCCCGGGTATGTGCAACCACCATGGAAAAAGCCAAAAAAGATCACCCCAAAAAAGCTCCAACAATGGTTTCAGACCTTTCACCATTTGCAGACCCTCACCTGGTTTCAAGGGGAGCTCTACGCTATGTTTCAAAAGGGCTACGCCGACCTTGGCGTCTGGGTAAAGTTCCAAGGCTACGGCGCCAAGAAAATTTGGGATAACAACACGGAATCCATCCGCGTTTTTGCCATGGAAAAGGACGGCCTCATTCTCGGTAAAAAAATCATGGATACGGAAGAGGAGGTTCAATGGCGACTTTGGCAAGCTTCATCTTTGCCCTAACACTCAGCCCCAACAATTTAGAGCCCCGCATCGATTGGGTTTTCACAGCCACCGCTTGTTCTTCCTGTACCGATGCACAAATCGAGGTGATGGCCCAGTACTATCGCGAAGGCGATCACATTTATCTGCAGGCGGCCTCAAAAAATAAGCGCTGGGCTGCCGAATTGGTGAAACGTTTTAAAACAAAATTCCCCAAAGCCCGTCTGACCAAAGGCACTGCGCCTTACAAGGATTTTATCACTGGGTGGATCTTACGCGATCCCGCCACCCAAGAAGAGATTTCCTACCAAACGAAACAAGACCGCTATGGAAGATTTAGGTCCCAAGCCATGCTTGAACTCTTCCGCGACCCAAACGACCCATAAGCCATTCGCAGATTTCCAAACTTCCAAGCTCAAGCTTAACAAGTCAAAATGCTTTGATTTTCAGCCTCAAAAAACGCTATTTCGTGCCAATAGGCCACTACCAAGCTTTTCTTAGGAATCGTATATATGTAGCCTCGACGATTCACGATGCGTTCTTGGTTAGAAAAACCTGTTGGGTAACCTCGGCTAGAACCGGTGATGAACAGGACTTCCTCTGATCTATAGCGCCTTCAGTTTTGTCGTAGACGTGTAGACCATTTACTAAAACAACATCATTCGCGGTACTTCAGATGCCATCTGACTTTCGGCGACTCAAGAGCACCCTTTTTAGTGAGCAAGATGCCAATTACAAACATAGCTTTTCTACGACTAAGCTGGAAATGCTCTTGGTTTAGAAAAGAAAGAGTCATCTGAATCAGAATAGTGCTGGTTTAGCTTCGGAACCATTTCCAATTCAATGACTTCCCTTTTTGAGAGAGATGAATCTTGTAATTCTCGGATCAGAACAACTGCATTCTCAAAAGGCATTTTTACCAAGAACCTTACTTTTAAGTAATTTGAACACCTTTCAAGCCAGTGCTATTTTCTGTCCCAACACTTCAAATTCCAACTTTTTGACTACATTTTTTAACCTGACAGACACTTAACTCACAACTAAATGAAGTCAAAGTCGCTTAAGGGGACAAACATGAAGAAATATGCCGCTGAATTTTTCGGTACATTCTGGCTAGTCTTAGGAGGTTGCGGGAGTGCCGTATTGGCCGCGGCGTTCCCCGACGTGGGCATTGGACTAGTAGGTGTATCATTCGCCTTCGGCCTCACCGTTCTGACCATGGCATACGCTATCGGGCACATCTCGGGTTGCCATCTCAACCCAGCTGTATCCATCGGACTTTGGGCCGGCGGTCGCTTCGAAGCCAAGGATTTGCTGCCGTATATTTCGGCACAAGTCATCGGAGGCCTTGCAGCGGGCGGCATTCTCTACATCATTGCCAGTGGCAAAGCCGGTTTTGATGTCACAGCAGGGTTTGCCTCCAACGGATACGGTGATCATTCGCCCGGGGGGTATTCACTCACCGCAGCTTTGGTCACGGAAGTTGTTATGACGATGATGTTCTTGCTCGTCATCCTCGGTGCTACGGACAAGCGCGCACCGGCAGGGTTTGCACCTATTGCCATAGGTCTTTGCCTCACCTTGATTCACTTGATCAGTATTCCCGTCACCAATACTTCGGTGAATCCGGCACGGAGCACCGGCGTGGCCATTTACGCCGGTGATTGGGCCATTTCCCAACTCTGGCTGTTCTGGTTAGCGCCCATCATCGGCGGCATCCTGGGTGCCGTCGTATATCGCTTCCTCTCTAGCGATACCGAATAATAGGTTCAAAGGGGAATGAAGCTTCGTCTCGTTCCCCTTTGATTCTCCAATCACTTC
>WURV02105101.1:0-10203 GCA_011762755.2 Epimenia babai | reverse complement strand
CATTCTGTGTGTTTCCTGTCCCGGTCGCATTCTGTGTGTTTCCTGTCCCGGTCACATTCTGTGTGTTTCCTGTCCCGGTCGCATTCTGTGTGTTTCCTGTCCCGGTCGCATTCTGTTTCTGTCATTGATAGGTCGAATTCTATGTTTTTCCTGTACAGGTCGCGTCCTGCATATTTTGTCTACAGGTCGCATCCAGTGTCTTTCATATACAGATTATCAGTGTTTTTCGTGTGCAGGTCAGGTACTGCTTCTTTCATTGACAAGCTGCATTCTGCATCTTTTGTGTACAGGTGGCATTCAGTGTCTTTCATTGATAGGTCGCGTTCTGTTTTTTTTTTCATTTATATGTCGTGTTTTATGTGTTTTACATACAGGTCACATCAGCATCTTTTGTAACAGATTGGATTCTGCATCTCTTTGTTTACAGGTCGCGTTCTGCATCTTTTGTTTACAGGTCGCATTCGGTGTCTTTCTTGTACAGGTTGCCCGTTTCTTTTATTGATAGGTCGCGTTCTGTGTGTTTCGTGAAGCACTCAGCGTTCCAGCTACAACAGTTACAGTTTAGGCAGCACCTAGACTCAATGGTCCAAAATAAGGTCGGGCACTTTTTGTTATAATTAGATGAATATATATAGTTATAAATTGTGATGGTTGTGGATGTGAGTTAGCATTCTTTTAGTTATAGGTATATGAATATATATATAGTTATAAAAATTGTTATGGTTGTGGATGTTAGATAGCATTCTTTTACTTATAGTTATATAAATATACATAGTTATAAATTGTGATGGTCGTGGATGTTAGATAGCATTCTTTTACTTATAGTTATATAAATATGTATAGTTATAAATTGCGATGGTGTTGGATGTGAGTTAGCATTCTTTTAGTTATAGTTACATGAATATATATATAGTTATAAATTGTGATGGTTGTGGATGTTAGCTAGCATTCTTTTAGTTAGAGTTATATTCGATTTTTGCTGATCTTGCGAAATAGTTCACAGCATGCTTAAAATTTAGTATATGCTTGTATTATTTATTATGAGGAATTACAAATAAAAGCATTCATGTATTTGAAGGCATCGGATGAAAATCAGAATTGCATCAACGAAGGCGATGAAGTGAAGACAAATGAAAACTTGAAGGTGGATGACAAAATAAACAATAACTCCGCGGACAAGTCAAAGCCAACGGCGAGCACAAATGGTTGTGTAGCGGCATGCGATGGGCATGTGACTTTGGGTGAGAAGTCGATTGGTGGAGTCATGAATGGGTGCATCGAGGGAGGTCATTCCGGCAAAGATCAATGCAAGAAAGAGACGGAGAAACTTTTAGAGTCACTGAAATCCTCAGAGGGTTGTGAGTCGATTTGATTAGCATTGATAAAGAGAAAGTTTGTCTGGTTTGTGTGGGAATTTCATGATGTTTTCGATTCAAGGACTGAGAGTTTATTACGGAATATAGTTGTGCAAACAATCCTGATATATACTTGGCCAGGTTGACAGTTATGATTCTGTTGTAGCTTTAGTATACAGTGAATATAAAGTGACATTTATCCACACACTGTATCTTCCTGCGCTGGTGATCTAATGACATGTAGAATTAGTAGCCAATGCGAGTAACCCCGTGGTATTTACACTCTCCACGGAGCATGGTGTATCACCTGGGTGACCACAAATAATTAACGATGATGCGATTTGTTTCAGTTGGGTTGTTCAGCCGAGAAGTCGTTCAGAAAGCCGCAACGGCTGTAGGCTCGCTCAGTGACACCGGTTCTCTAGGCGATACAATGACTATCGGCTATCGTTTTATCTACCGTACTGGCCGCTGTATAAGTCGCAGCATCGTATAAGTCGCACCCTTTCCTTGGAGCACTAATATCTTACCTTTAACTTAATTGTTCTCTTAAATAATAATAAAACATTTGCAACAACATTGACTTACCTACCTTTTTTTTTACAAACTGAAATCAAAACTGTTCAGACAGGAAGTGGATTTGTTGATTACCCAATTGTCTATAATGATCAGGTGGTGCGAGACTTATTGACAATAGGGCCCTGGCAATTATTGCCCTTGTTTTTTACTTTGATGTACATGCACCTGGAAGTGATTTCGACGACTGATAGGGGCTGCAGTTGCTAATAATTCGAAGCTAATATTGTTAAAATAAATCAACTGTAACACGATAATGTGAAATAATAAAGAAAAATTTTAAAATAGCGTAAATTTCTTGCGCTAAAAGTCACTTCCAGGTACATCACTTTAAATTGCAAATTCGTCTGCAAAAGTCTTACGTGATTTTTGTTGGACAAGATGATTATGTTCCACGTGCCTAGTGGGTCATGTGACTCTAAAATCACGCGACTGTCAGTTTAGGAGCGTGAACGCCGATTGGTTGTTCGGAAAAATAAGGGCAAAGTGGCTTTCAAAATAGTCACAAATATCAGTATTCTGGATTGTTTGTTAATTTTAGCTCATGATATTCAGTAAGTGCATTATATAAGTCACACCTCCTATTTAGAATTAGAGTGCGACTTATACGGCGGCCAGTACGGTATTTAGTTACTGTCACTGTTAGTCTGTTACTGTCACTTTACCTAATTGAATTCTGTTGATTCTAATGCTTTATTTCATTGACTATCTTCTCCCCGCAACTCGTTTTAGTCGATCACAGTACATCACTCATGACACCAAGTTTATACCATCCCTAGACACGTTTGTACTACTACCCATGGTAGTTGGAGGATCACTGCGTAGCTCTGTAGCTATTTGTGGCACTGTTTCAGAACTGGACATCTCATTCAACCCGGATGTCTTCCAGCCCCTTGTGAGGCATGTCCCATCCTCGGTACATAAAATAACATACGTATATTCATAGGCCTCTAAACATGAATCTCGCTCATGTCAGTGATTGTTTGTAACAGGATACAAGCACTTATTACTGTCAATTAGTCATTTAGGCAATTGAAGTTCGTGCTATAATGTCAGCAACACGGCTAGTATGTAATTACAAAAGACACTGAAGAACAGTGAGATCATCCGTGTAGTTTGTTACAAAACGAAAAATATCACAAACTTTCATATATAAAAAAATATAGTCCATCGGGCAAATATATATTGAATAGTGTTCATCACATTAAAAGCTCGGTTTTTCACGATATGAAGGTGCTATGATTAAAAAGCAAAGAGAAAAACCTGAAATGGCAAGCTATAAGTGTTACTTTGTTAACAGGACGAGTAAATGTCAGTCGAACTCAGAATATCGATTACTTAATGATATTTAATAAATCTGGCAATAACCCACCTCAGTATGAATCTTAGCCAATATCTAGCTGAATTATCGAGAAATGGTGCCCGAGGTATCTCTCGTTTAGTATGGATTGCATGAAAAAAAATGTGATGTAACAGTGGATGTAAAACACCAATGGTTGCATGACCTGCGCGACTTACATGACACGCAAAACTCATACGACCTACATGACTTGCATGACTTAGATAACACACATAACTCATACGACATTCAGGACTCGCATGACTTACATGACTCGCATGACTAAAATAACATACATAACTCATACAACATTCAGGACTCGCATGACTTACATGACTCGCATGACTTAGATAACATACATAACTCATACAACATTCAGGACTCGCATGACTTACATGACTCGCATGATGTAGATAACATACATAACTCATACAACATTCAGGACTCGCATGACCTCCATGACTCGCATGACTTAGATAACATACATAACTCATACGACACTCAGGATCTTCATGACTTACATGACTCGCATGACTTAGATAACACAAATAACTAAATAAACGCAGGACCCACATCACTCACTCATGTCCATGACTTACACGACATATGTGACTCGCGTGACAGTGCCTCAAATCTCGCCTAATGTATAACAGAGTGAGATCTTCCAACGAGAGAAGAGACTTGTGGTAGATGCAGCCGAGTATCTCATTCAACATCAAATCCCTGTTTTTGTGAGTATCTTTGTTGGTTAGAAACATGCCACAAGTCACTTTGTGCTTTGGCGTGTATTGTGTACATAGGTGAGGCACCATATGTGTCTTGTGTTAACTTAAATCACCAGTACGTGTGATGGGGGTGTGTAGCAAGTCTCTAATACAATGTCGTCAATCATCTGTCTATTCATCCATCTTGAGAAATTGCCCCCTCATCCTTTTGTTGCCGAACTATGTGTTATCGCAAAAAAAATTCGGTCTTTTAGGGAATTTTTCTGAAAGTTGATCGGCAGCTGGCGAACTGATCCAACTTATCTCGCATTATAGGTTTCCCATGCTAAATTATAATATAATTGTTAAGGCATGCTATTAATTTATTGATCTTTGATGTAAAAAATAGGTGAATGATTGTTTGGATCATGTGATTGCGCCGTCAGATGGAATGACACTCTGTGAGGCTCTACACAAGAGGTTTGTACATTGTAATTCTGGTGAATTGTCGCTGTATATCATGCATATTAGCTACACTATTTCAATGTATCTACCAAGCCACATCTTAGTATGTGTTTATGTGTGCTCAGCAGGAATGTGTTGGTCATCCATCATTTTCTACCCCCCTCCCCTTTAGACTGACAAGATTGTGCATGCTCGAAAATTACTAGTTTCCCTTTGGACTAGTGGCTGCCACAGCGGCTGTAATATGCTATGAAATCAAATTTCTTATTTTAGTTGATTTTTACTATAGGATATGTGATGTGTAATGTACAACCGTGTGTCTGTTACGTGTGGATTATGTGCGGATTACAGGGGCATAAATCTGCGATACTTGGGGGACATCGTGCGATTGGCCGAGCCACTCCCACAACTCTCCTACCTTCATGTCAGTCACTACTAATTCTTTATATAACTTTATTTGGGCTAAAACATCATCAGTAGCCTTAAGCCATAGGCTATTGGTGCATAATTCATCCTGGCATTTTATGGTGATAAAATCACATCACATCGAGTTTATTTATATCCATCACATCGAGTTTATTTATATCCATCACATCGAGTTGGTCCCATATCCATCACATCGAGTTTATTTATATCCATCACATCGAGTTTATTTATATCCATCACATCGAGTTTATTTATATCCATCACATCGAGTTTGTCTTTATTTTGCTTCAAGGATCATCCATTTAATAAGTGTAGCTACAAAACAGTTAATAATTATCTTTATTAGTCTGGAATACATGGATTAATTATATGATGTCTGTCTGCAATTTTCCTCAATATTTGTCAGCGTAGATTATCATTATTGTATATATTTTCCCGATTGCCTCCGCCCTGCTCCCCCCATGTATATTGTTTTTGTGTTATTGTCCAGTGTATAGGCCTCAGTGAGTTGATATGCCGGTCTGCCAAGCACCTGTACAAGTCATATATCCAAAACGTCGATCTCACCAATCTGTCATCAGCTGTCAGTCACTTTCTCAATTGTTTACTCGGATCTTGTCCCGCTCCCATGTCACCTATAATCAGCGAAGAGGTAACTATGTACATGTCACCACCCATTTATAATAATGAGGTAACTATGTACACGTCACCTGTCATTAACAAAGAGGTAGCCATTTGCATATTAGCAGTATGTGCATGTGACTGCTTGTCATTAACGAGGAGGTTCCCCTATACGTGTTGCCAGTGTAGTGGTTAGAACGCTTGACTGATATCCTGGTTTAATTCCCGCTCCAGCCATTAAACCACCTATGGAATTTTTTTCGGTTAGAAAGCGCCTTTACCCCCGTACCCATGAGGGTCTGGGTAGCTCTTGCAGTGTGGTTCTGTTAAGGCTTTTTACCATCAATGCACCTGTGCTTAAGATGCTCTCTGGATGATCTCTATGTCACCCCCTCCACTATGTCATCATCCCATTGTAAATAACCATTAACTCTCCATAGACTTAGTGGAGTGTGTGACATATATAGCCCATCTGTAGTGTTTGCAACCAGACCAGTGGCATGGATGGAAAAAGGTCACTTGTCTGCCCAGATCTGGTGGCTTTTTCATGGTAGGTGTTTTCCTCCACTCCTTATAAGTAAGGCTAACGATTACCATTGTAACTACCCTATAACTGTACACACAAATATATATATATATATATATATATGCGTGTTGCCACCCATCATAGGCAAAAAGGTAATTAATGATGTATGTGTCGCCTGTGAGTCCTCATAACTAAGATCATGTTAGCAGTAACCTTTAGGGATGACACAGCAGCAATGTAAATCTTCATGTTAACTTTTATACAACATGGATGACACAGAGCTTTAATATTATGATACAGTCTCACCCATGTTAGTCGTACCCGATGTCTCGACAAACGGATCATAGTTAACAGTAATTGTCCGGTCCCATTATTCACCCCATTACACATAATTAATTACGATATTAGTCGTCGGCTAAAGTGGAATAATGTCTCTTTCGAAACGTTCATGCTGCCCCCGTTGTATCTACTATAACAATGATCGAAATACTGTCAAATTTATCACATTTAACGATCAACTGTAGCATAGAGTGTAGAGTATTTTCGAAGGTCACTTGGTGTAAATCGGTTTAGTCGACGTACGGTAAACTCAACAAAGATTCCGTGTCTGTATGTCGACTTAAACGGGTTAGACTGTATATATTCATTTTAATGTATGTGAATCATTATATAAAGAGATACAAATTGATATGAATCTCTATGTCAGATGTTTTTGCATACGCTTGCATACAAACCTACTCTGCTATCAAAATAAATATAGATAATTTATCCCACTACATTTCAATGAATTTTCAGCCAAAATCCAAAAAGCGTGTTCGCAAAAAGAACAGAATAAATCACTCATCACAATCAGGTATCTCTAAGCTTTACTTAAGTGAATTTAGATGTTGTCACTTGTCAAATGCAGAATTTATTTATATGTTACTTCGACATATCCTCAAGTGCTTGTGTGCGTGTGCCCATGTGCTGCATCTGTTTACGTTTGCGTCATTGATATGTCACCACAGAGTTGGTGCAAAGGACGTTTATCTACCACAATAGATTTATTGACATTTTCTCCAAATTCTCATGCCTGTCTTACAGATACCTTGGAATGGAAAAGTCAGACATCGAAAGTCTTGTGGAAGAAAATCATCAGAGAACTGAAAGACTACTACAAATACACCCTTGACTGGTGAGTAACAGCGAGTGATCAGGATTGAGTGATTTGATGAGCGGCTGTCTAACAGAGAGTGATTAAGTGAGTATAAGTGAGTGTGAGTAACAGCGAGTGATCAGGATTGAGTGATTTGATGAGCGGCTGTCTAACAGAGAGTGATTGAGTGAGTATAAGTGAGTGTGAGTCACCGTGAGTGATCAGGATTGAGTGATTTGATGAGCAGCTGTCTAACAGAGTGATTGAGTGAGTATAAGTGAGTGTGATTCACAGCGAGTGATCAGGATTGAGTGATTTGATGAGCAGCTGTCAAACAGAGTGATTGAGTGAGTATAAGTGAGTGTGAATAACAGCGAGTGATCAGGATTGAGAGATTTGATGAACGGCCGTCTAACAGTGATTGAGTGAGTATAAGTGAGTGTGAATAATAGCGAGTGATCAGGATTGGGTGATTTGATGAGCGGCTGTCTAACAGAGAGTGATTGAGTGAGTATAAGTGAGTGTAAGTAACAGCGAGTTATTAAGTAGAATGTGAGTGTAACAATCAGTTAGAAGGGTGTATCAGTGAAAATGTATGTGAGCTTGTGTGCATTGATCAGTGAGCAGATTAGTGCGAGTAATAGTATACGAGTGAAGAACGAGTAAAAGTTAGTCCCATGAGTGAGTAGCAATTAGTGTGAGCACAACTCTACATGTCTCAAGTACATATACATAGCTTTTGCTATTTGGTTTTAATAGTTGCCTTTTCATGGTGCACCCTGATCCACACAGAACCTTGTATACTTACGCCCCACCCCACCCTCTTCCTGCATCTGTGTTCTTGGCTAGGCATGCAGTTATAATGAAAATGTGACATTTATCCAGCGACTCGCTAGATGCTGTGGTCGAGATGCACGGTGTACAGAAGGTCACGCTGCTGCGAGCATTCTGCATGTGTGTGGGCATACAAATCCGTCTCTCTGACTACCACCTGCACAGCAAACACCGGCATCCATTCACCGATGAAGATATTGTTAATATGTTCCCGCGCGTCAAACATATCCATCCGAAGGTGTGATAATAACTCGATGCGTCTCTGTATATAGGGTCGATAGGGTTGCTATGTCTGAGGTCTTCGCCATTCAGAAATGAGCTATAGCTCAGCATGTCGAGCTATAGTTGACGCACCTGAAGTGGGAGGCATCTGATCGTAATATCAAGGGACTTACCATGATTTCTCTGGTTGACCTAGTATTTCTTAAGTTAAAAATAACCGGTGGAATTGATTCATGGCAACACGGGTTCAATATACACAGATCTTACTGACTTCTGTAACATTTATTTGAGAAACTTACCATTTATTCTGTAAACCTTTTATTATCTATGACCACGTGACACAGATTAGTGTCACAAACCACCTCTTTCCATTAACCTCTCGTGTATTAACACATGGTACAGGCTACCGACGCGTACCACTTCTTCACGAGTGGTCAGAACAAGATCCAGCAAGGTCTGTTGAGAGAAGGGTACGAGTTGATCACTGAAGCCCTCAACCTACTCAACAACGTGTACGGCGCGATGCATACGGACATCTGCATGTACTCACGACTTCTCGCGCGTCTCAACTATATCCTGTCTGATCACGGCGAGGTGCCATCTTGTTATAGTGCTTTACATTATCTAGCCACAACAATCATACAGTACATAAGGGCTGGGTTACTGCATTGACATTGTTAGCGTAGGTAAAGACAAACCTCATGATGCAGCAGCCCTGTATCAGGTCTCGAGGGTCTGGCTGACGGCCAATGAAACAGATCAGCACCGGCTCATGTGAAGTCATGGCGAAGTATTTTTATATAGTATACGATCTTTTTTATGTCTCTCATTTGGCATGATATTTCTGTATGTCTGTAGTCCTGTGCGCAGAAAAGTCTTACACTAACCATGGAATTTATTGTGAGACTAAGATTCTGCCATATTTTTACTCATCACTAAAGAATTTTTTTTTATTTTTAAGATTTTCGTATAATTATAATCACTTTTATGCAACTTGACTTATAAGACTGTCTTGTTGAATTTCTCTGTGGCACCGTGTGACGCACGATACTGATGAACGATCTTGATAACCATCTTGATTCATTCGTGTAGCTTTAATTCATTCACAGCTTTTGTTGCGAGTTACCTCATAACTCTACTTATCTCATTACATCGCCTTGCCACCCCCCCCCTTCACCTCATCTATACTAGGTAGCGCTGAATGTTACGTGGGATTTTGCAGGCTTTGGCTCAGCAACAGCGTACAGTGATCATGAGTGAGAGAGTGTTCGGTATTGACCACCCCAACACCATCACCGACTATGTGAGTTCGTTGCTGTTGGTTAGTCGTGAATCATGCCAACATGTCTTGTAATAAACATACACATTTATTATGGACACTTGCTGACAGATGGGTATGTGTAATAACATCGCTATACATGGTATATCTATTGGTGAATGTCTACGGAAAACAAGACTTAAGGTGGTTTGGCCATGTAGAGAGAGTGAATGACACCAGTTGGGTAGAGAAGTACAGAGTACAGAGAGCTCGCTGTACAGGGTGATTGAGGGCGAAGGCATCCTAGGAAGACATGAGATGAGGTAATTTGAGGTGATCTGAGAGACAAAGGTATCAATCGTGACTTGGCTCTGGACAAAATGAGATGGGAAATACGCTATCATGTACAACAGTTCCACCGACACTGGCGTCGAAAAGTGACTTCAAGATATAGATGATGATGATACCATTAAAATTTTACTATAAATTCTCCAAGGTTGCCATTATAATGTTAAATATGTTAGTGACCTGGGTTAGTGTCACAAACCACCTTTTCTGTAAACCTTTCATGTATAAACACATAATGTAATGTAATGAAGTATTTCTATAGCGCATAGTCAGAAGCACACTCCTCTCTCATGCGCTTTACAAAAATAAAAATAAACTGTTTTAAGCTGTGATTTAAAAGAATTTAATGATGTAAGTGATCGAATGGCCAGAGGCAAATTATTCCACAAAGTAG
>WURV02104990.1:0-19926 GCA_011762755.2 Epimenia babai | reverse complement strand
GACAGTGACCATAATGACAGTGACCATAATGACAGTTCTGAATGGTTTTCTTGTAATGCCAATGATGCCTCACAAATTGAAGATAACTCACAGACAGCGTGTCGGTACTCAGAAACCCGGACATACTCCCACTGCCATAGTGGATCTTAAACGCTGTACCATTCTTCACGTATGTTGACGACCATTCGCTATGGTAACGGCGATGAAGCACTACAACAACAGCAAATAAACGAATTAAATATTTTATTTGAATAAAAACTTTACTTAATAATCCACTTATTGATTTCTGTAAAATCAGAAGACTAAATACTTATTTTGAATTGAATGTCACTTTTATCTAATGACGGAAAATTAGCACCTAAATATCAAAATTTGAATATCTCACACAAACACGCATGTACCACAAAACTGTGTTGTAATATTATGCTTCAACAAAACATGTGTTTATATTGAAATAAAGTCAAGTGTGAAACTCAATAATGGTGGAAAACAGAAAATAAAGAATCTTGAAGACTACGGGAATATCAAGTGAGCACTATTCCGATGTATTTCCGTTTGGTGATATATAAGACACCGTGCACGCCCAAACATAAGTTATTACTGATACAAACAGCAGGCAAAATTGGGGTAGCGACATTTGGATGAGGGCACCCATAGGTTTGAGGAGCCTGTGTCAAATGCGATCTGGAACTCCTGCTCGGGTGTGCCCAGGCCGATAATGCCATAGTACTCGGACTGAAATTACGGTGGAGATAGTAAAACGGTAAAAGATGCAACAATTCAGTTTCGTATCAGAATTGGTACTAGTGGTAAGCGGTTAGAGCCAATATTTTTGGATTAAAATGTACAAAGTTCACGGTGAGAATGTAAAATGAGCGAAGACTTTCTCCAGCGAATTTTCCCCATTTATATTCATATAAGAAATGAATAAGATTTGTGCGTGCATTCCTTGTGTTTCTAGTTATAGTAACTATAAATTGGTATAGTGCCTTTGATAGTCAGGTCTTGTTAAAAGGGCACTATAAATCAACAAGATTTCATTTCATTTTAAAAATTATGAAAGATTTATAGCCAAATGAGTCATTGGAATGTCTTGTGAGTACTCAAAATGATAAATTATTGTGCGACTGAAATTAATATCAATCATAAAAACATGTTTATTTATTCATTGAGCTACACTCAGCATTCACGGAAAGTGAGTGATAAGTGAAATTGTGTCAGTCGTGAAGATACATGTGAAATGAAAAATGAAAGACTTGATAAAATAATTTTTGATTTAACCATAATGCGCAGAATTGAATCTCGTACAAAGTTGACGAAACCATCCACTCCGAGCAATGGGGTGAAGGAGTTGAGTGTATCAGCCCAAGGATTGCAAGATAAAAACCAATCCTTTTGGCAAGGGTTGGGAACCTCAAACCAACGTGCATACTCAAGTAAACTCTTTTGAAAACTATCAATACGATTACAAGGACCTGTCACCAAAATTATTATCTTTACCAAAGTATTTTGAATGCAGCCTTAGTCGTAAGACTGTCAGTCACACTTTACAAGAAAACATGCGATAAAATAATAACCAGTTGACAATAATCCTAAGCTGAATTCAAAAATGAAATTTTAAACAAAAAGTTAGTGAAATACAACCAGTAAGTAAATGTAGGTCATATAGACGAGATAGATAAATAATCAAATACCTAGATTAAAAAGATGAAAAATGGAGGATAGAAGATAAAAACTATGTAGTAGGGTATGCGTCTCGATAAAGATGCGTTTTCAGTTGGGATTTCAATTGAGTTATGGAAGTTGTGGAAAGAAGTGATGGGGGGAAGGTTGTTGAATAACTGTGGAGCTATGACTTAGAATGTAGTTAAATGTCGTAAAAACTGGCAGTGATATACAAAATTTCCTACATGGGTAAAGCCCCTGAGTGAGCTCCTCAGGCATTGATCTGCTGAATGCAATCAATGACTATGAGAGGCTAATAATAAAACAGGCTAATAATAAAACAGGCTAATAATAAAACAGACTAATAATAAAACAGGCTAATAATAAAACAGACTGATAATAAAACAGACTAATAATAAAGCAGGCTAATAATAAAACAGGCTAATAATAAAACAGACTAATAATAAAACAGGCTAATAATAAAACAGACTAATAATAAAACAGGCTAATAATAAAACAGCCTAATAATAAAAGACATCTGAATCAATAATGTATTGATAAGCTGCCCTATACAAATACCCAAGATTGTTATAAAGATTGTGCAGCGAATATGATACTGACATCGAGGAAGTTGGTGAGATTTTCTGTGACCGGCGAATTTACTGAGTAGCGTCGGCGCAATACGTCAACACTGGTGCCGAGATCTGCCAGAGACTGGCGAATCGTTTTCATGCGGTGCAGCTGGATCCTGATATATAAACACAACACGGTGTTGTATAAATTGGGTGCTACATGTAATCTATTGATTTGTTAAATGTTATAGAATGGGAGAGTAACGTTGGGATGTAGTGCAATCCATAGATTAAAAGCTCAATATGTTAAGATGTTTGGGTACAGCAAGCGGCATCTGCAGTCGGCGTTTAATGGTTATTCTGCCAGAACTAAGGTCTTATTATGTAAAATAAATATTCCCAATGACACTGTCTCTCACACTGATGTTGATTGTATTGACGACACGCATGGGTCAACCATCAAACCCTCTGACCACGTTTGCAATCTCGGTATATTTGACACTCATATTAACCTACATAAACATATATCCAAAACTCTCCGCTCTGAATGTATGTATTTACGCAACCTTCGATCCATCTCTCGGTACTTGAAACCTGAACTGTGTGTAACGATAGTAAATGCTTTTATCACCAGAAAAATCGACAACTGTAATTCACTCTATGTAGATCTGCCTTCCACTGAACTCTCTCGACTCCAAAAATTACAGAACAGCGGTGCTCGAGTTATATCTAAGTCCTCCCGTCTCTTAAACTCTATAAACACCTATGTGCGTTCAACCTACTCATCTTCCTCATGCTTTCAGTTCGTCATATAAAATGTGTTAATTTCGGGGATCGTGCTTTCTACGCTGCTGCACCCCGCCTTTTCAATGCACTCCCAGCCTACATTCGACAATCTACAACTGTCAGACAAAATTTCATAGCGATCTCAAAACACTTACGTATTTAGCATTGCTCTCACTATATAGATTGCCTGTTTCAGTTTTGACTAATTCTTCATTTTGATGACGACTTTGCCTGCATAGGATTTCTTCTTTTTGATATTCGTTCTACTTTCCACTGTATTATTCAACATTGCCATCTATTTCATGCTCACTGTGAATGTAAATAATTGTATCTAACATCAATCTGTATCACCTGGAGAGTGTTAGGTGTAAATTTTATATAATTGAGGTAATTATATTATAGTCTTAAAGCGTTAGGATATTGTTTCATGTCTTTTATCAGAGAACTACATTGGCTACCCCATTAACATCAGGTTATTTTATCTTTGGTGTTAAAAGTATTTATTTGCATGTGTCTTTCATATTCATATACGTGTAACGGATTGGACGAATAAATTTTTTAATCCTTCAATCAGACTTAATAAAAGTGTCACATTTTATTTAACTGTTGTGTTAGGCTATGATTTAACTTTCTATTGTGTTATACAATACAATTAATTATTAAACCAAATGCATATAGGCGCTTTGGAGACATACTAGTTATTAGGGTGCTTCCAAAACAAATGAATTATTATTATTAAGTATCCTACTACTGTATTGTACATTTATGGGGCCCTTGCATGATACAAATCAGGCTGTGTATTAAGTTGCTAGCAGGGATCGCTCAGTGGGATGTCTACTGGAGAGTGGATGAATGCTTTACATTTGAATAATGCCTGCCTGCTGTGTTAACACCACACTACTGTACATATAAGATACAGATAATACAATTAAATTACATACTGAAGACACTCACTTTTAAAACTAAAGGGCTATGAATTGACAAATTATACTGTATAGTGATACACAGTTAAAGATATCTAATTTATGGTAATTAGAGATCAACTGTTACTATCAACATTCATATAAAAATAAACAATACACCAGAGAGGCCCGACAATACCCATTACAATATTAAAACAAGATAAGAGTAAACCAACCCAAGGATAATACTTGCCAAATAGTAGATAAGCGGTTCTTGAGAAAATTTTTTTAAGAAAAATGCGAACATCGGCAGAAGTTACTTCCCCTAGCTGCGATGACAATACCAGGAACAAATCTAGAAGAGACCATACCTAGGACAATATCTGCCAAATGGCAGATATCTGCAATGAGCAGTTCCTGAGAAGATTTTTTAAGAAAATGTTAACATCGGACGGACAGATGGACGGATGGACGACGAAAAAACTCCGATCAGAAAAGCTCACCGAGCATTAGCTTAGGTGAGCTAAAAAAGGTAGCACTAAAATCAGATTTTCTCAAGACAATCAACAGTGCATAATGAAGACATCTTTTATGTTGTGCGTGTGCGCATGTGGTAGGTTTTATCAGTAGGTTATACGTTACATTTCCTTGCTGTTATATAGAGCACATACATGTTGATGAAATTGTCACGACCTCTCCGTTTCTACACTGATAGGTGTGACACGCATCCACCCATTTCATCCAGTGCTGCAACAATAATAAATTTGGGTGTATTTACATCGAGTTCTGTCGACAGAATAAGGCAAATGGTCGGAATTTCAAGATGGGTCTGTATGCTCTGTTGAAACAATCTGAAAGTAGGTGAATATTAAGGCAAGAATGAAATTTAGAATTCAAAACAGCTAAATGCTTTGCAGCTTGATTGCACCTGATGCGTATTCCTTGTATTTCTAGTTGATCATAAATTTGTAAAGTGTTCTTGACAGACATCTGTTAAAAAACACTATAAATCAATCTATTTCATTTCATTTCTATCTAGCATTTACTAATTCTGAATTGTCGAGTGATAAGATTAGGCGGTTATCCTTTGGATTAATAATTAAATATAAAAATGCTCACTCCAGCTCGTACATTTGTTAGAGCATATTCTACTTGTGAATAAGTTTATAGAAAAAAATAACGGTATAGCTCGGTTGGTAAAACACACGTCGCGTCCCGTGCGATACTGATTGTGTTTTTGGCATCCTTGTAAAAGGCATTTTACTCTATTTTTGGGGATTAGCCTCGACTTGAGCGAGTACAAGTCGTAACGAAGATGAGTGTGCGTCGCGCAGGTAAAGAAAAAAGTGGGGAACCCCCGAACAAGTAACAGACCTGCCTTCTCCAATGAACGATGGTTATCTCTACGCCTAGAATTATCTGCAATAGATTTAACTAATAATTAAACATCTTCAAATCCATACTAAAAACTCTCCTCTTCACTCGTGCTTACAGATTGACTTAATCCACAGTTCTGATGCGTGTTTTTAGTTCACATTGCGTTACATATTTACATTTCATTCTTCATAATTAAAAGTCATTGCAGTAAGAATTGGTATGTTGTACAAGTCTATACAAATTTAAAACCACTCAGAGGCATTGCAGTATCTAACTTCATTACTGTATTTCAAGTATTCCACCCCATATAACTCTATGAACTAAAAACTTTTTATCTATACATTTAATCATATATATTCTCGCTTATTCCGATATACATTTACTTAGAGTTCACGTACTTTCTGCTACATTGTTTCCAATAGATGTGAACTCGCCTGTGCTATACCATACGTTTTCAATATGTACTTTCAAGCGATTGAATTTTTAATTGGCACGGTAGGTATCGGTCTATATTCATATGCTTCTTATACACAGTGCAACTGGCAATCTTATGGCTAATACCGCAGTCAAAATAAAAAATCAATAACAATGTAATAATACGAGTAGGAGGCGCAGTATTGGCATTCAATACCAGTAGCCTGTACGAATCAACAACCGTCTGTGGAGACCTGAAGATATAGTGAATGCCTGTGTGCCTACCCATGATAGAGCTTGACCTTCCTTACACTGTTTAAATAATTAAGTTAAATTATGTAGTTTCTCCGATGATGAATTCCGGCTCCTGATGCTTGTCTCACTTGAACAGTGGCGGCCATTGTCATTCTGTTTGGATCACAAGAGACTAATGTTCGGAAAAATTTCGGTGGAGCCGGATTGCATGAGCTCCAGATAACCCCCCCCCCCCAGCCCCCACTACCAATTTTCTAGTGAAGAGATTTTTTAATGAAAATGTGAATATAGGACAAACAGATACATAGACAAATCAACGAACATAAGAAGACCGGTGTTCAATTGGAATAGAGCTGACTGAAGCATTTGCTCGGTTAAACTAAAGATCAATTAAGATTAATAAAGCGCGCATGCTTTTATCGCTATATCACGCACCTCATACACCATGCCTTCAAACCTGCAGTCCATGCATTCCGCCTTTTCTTTCCAATCATCAGGAATGTGATATTCCGTGTCTTTGCAGAATCTGACCAATGACCCAAGAGCGAAACACTTGCACCCGGGCACGTCACTCCCCCTGCACGCGATCATTTCAACCTCGCAGTTTCTTATAAACACTTCCGGATTGCTTCTTTCAAGACACTCCTCGAAATAGTCACTCTGAAAAAAAAATCGGGCGACATAAATTCCTAAACAAACTATAAAATATCGGCCTGTCAAAATGACACTATTGCTGCGTGGGTTATGTAAACGGGCGCACTGCCCGCTGTCATGTAATATTCATGGCTCGGGAACACTTTGAAGGTTTAGCATTAGCGTAGTGAAAATAACGTGAGTGACATTGTGATTCCTTCATTCTGGAGTTTGTGTCAGCTTAAAGACTGATGTGATGAAGATTTGTGCTATTAAATAAAATGGATCAGGATTATTGTATCATGCTAGCTACCAACCAGCTTTGTTGGCGCCAGTGGTGCAGTGGTTAGATGCGCTGCCTTTCATGCGAGAGGTTGCGAGTTCGAACCAGCATGAACCAGGGATTTTTTCCCACGCCTTCCACAATAGGAAATGAGCAAGATTTTCGTGCTTTGATATTGAGAAAGATTTGTCGTGGAAGGGTTGATTATAAAATAAAATATCTTAGGGATGTAACAGGACAATATTGTACGTGCGACTGACATTTATTATAAAGTAGCACCAAAACCTCGCCTTTACCTTTTTTCTTTACAAAATAACTAGCCCTTGGCTGCGGTTCGGAATATTTTTTTGGAAACACAATGGCCACAATAGTAATCAAAAGGCCGATTGTGCCTTTTCAACATGATAAAGGAATTTTCTGGAATGCCTCGGACTATTATTTGATGTGTCTCTCCTTGTGAATACCGCGATTCTATCGTCAGTCTTTGAGGAAGCAAGTTTTAAGAGTTAAACATGAATGAGCGTCATAAATTTTCGTTTTACGCTTGCTGATGATGATAAAAGGAGAACTAATAACGAATGTACTATATTGTATTTGATGTTGGTAAAAGGGAGACAACACTCTTTAACATAAAAATTCCAATGTTGTATCCTTGGTCCTTGGTCCTGATGAAAAACTTCTGTAGCTTGTCAAATCACTGAGCTAATATAATTTCAAAATGTATGTTAGATCAGCCATCACTCAAGGTCTCCATTTAAACTCACCCTTATATATGCATGGCACAGTTCATGGTATTCGCCGTTGTAAGATCGAGGGAATATTTCACTTTCTTGTCCGTGTCCATTCCAGGGCTCACGGCCCCCAAAGCAGCGGGACGGCTGAATCGACGTCTGCAAAATAAAAAAAATCGCTTCGTTATAGTGTAGCATGGCGAAATGTGTGCAGTACTGTATAAAAATCCGAAAGTCAAGTCATGCCTTGGAGTGCAGCATTTCATGGCGCAGGTTGCGGGTTCGAATCCACACAAAGCGGGGTTGTTTCCCTCGCTCTCCAATAGAAAAATCAGCACCATATTAAGCCCTTCGAGTTTGAGAAAGATTAGCATTAAATTTATTATTAAAAGTATAAAATTACTTGATGAGTGTATAACGAGGCAATCGATACTGTGAGATTAACTGACATTGACTAGCGTTAGTGAACAGCATCAGCTACTGCCTCTATTAAAATCTCGTGATTTCCCGTGAAAAGATTTAGAAACTAACTACACCGTGGGTGGAATAGCAAAGTAGTTACCCTCCACGAAATGCCCCAGTCACGAATATTGGTCACATGATCTCCGGAAGATGTGAGGTCGAGGTCATCATTGGGATCGCCGTTGAAATACCCGCATAGTCCACAGGTACACGATGCATATCGGGCGTCCACCCATAGATCAAACACCCAGTTAAAGTCCCACCTGAACTGCCAAAATATAAAACGCAAAATATATCCGAGTATTACGAAAGCTTCAGAAAAGACTAGCGTTATATAATAAATCACCATTTAAATACTGCAATAAACCACCATTATATAATAAATCACCATTTAAATACTGTAATAATCCACCATTATATAATAAATCACCATTTAAATACTGCAATAAACCACCATTATATAATAAATCACCATTTAAATACTGCAATAAACCACCATTATATAATAAATCACCATTCAATTACTGTAATAATCCACCATTATATAATAAATCACCTTTTATAAATGCAATAATCCACCATTATATCATATATCACCTTTTATAACTGTAATAATCCACCATTATATAATAAATAACCTTTTATAACTGCAATAATCCACCATTATATAATAAATCACCATTTAAATACTGCAATAATCCACCATTATATAATAAATCACCATTCAAATACTGTAATAATCCACCATTATATAATAAATCACCTTTTATAACTGCAATAAACCACCATTATATAATAAATCACCATTCAAATACTGTAATAATCCACCATTATATAATAAATCACCTTTTATAAATGCAATAATCCACCATTATATGATAAATCACCTTTTATAAATGCAATAATCCACCATTATATGATAAATCACCTTTTATAAATGCAATAATCCACCATTATATAATAAATCACCTTTTATAAATGCAATAATCCACCATTATATAATAAATCACCTTTTATAACCGCGATAATCCACCATTATATAATAAATCACCTTTTATAAATGCAATAATCCACCATTATATAATAAATCGCAATTTATATACCGCAATAATCCACCATTATATAATAAATCACCATTTAAATACTGCAATAATTCACCATTATATAATAAATCACCATTCAAATACTGCAATAATCCACCATTATACAGGGTGAGCTACCAAAGTGTACCCAAAATCAATCGGCTATAACTTTTTTATTTTTGAGATATTTGACTAATTTTTTCTCTAGTATGTAGGGGAGAGGTGAAATTTTATGGTGGTACCACCTTTATCACCCTTGGCGTATTATGCTGGTTGCCAGGGTTATTAAAACTGAAAATACCCAAAACCGTTTTATCGAAACACATTTCACCGGAGACCCTACAGGCAGTGATAAGGAACTTTGCGGTACGGATTCGTGTGTGCATAGAACGGAGAGGGGGACATTTCGAACATATGCTCTAGCCAACCACCTTTTCTTTTTAATGGTTATTCAATCAATGTTACCATAAAATTTCACCTTCCCCCTACATAGTAGAGAAAGAATTAGTCAAATATCTCAAAAAAAGTTATAGCCGATTGATTTTGGGTACATTTTTGTAGATCACCCTGTATAATAAATCACCATTTTATATACTGCAATAAACCACAATCGAATAAATACTCCAGGCGCTTCTACGAAATACATTATGTTTGACAAACTCATTAGCCTGTTAAATTTAGTCAAGTCATTTAGTCAATTTATTTAGTCAATTCATATAGTCAATGTTAGTCAAATCATTTATTCAATCACATAGTTAATTCATTTAGTTAATTCATTTAGTCAAATAACTTACTCAATTCATTTAGTCAATTAATTTAGTCAATTCATTTATTAAATTAATTTAGTCAATTCATATAGTCAATCAATTTATTAAATCAATTTAGTCAATTCACTTAGTCAATTCATTTAGTAAATTAATTTAGTCAATTCATTCAGTCAATAAATTTAGTCAATCAATTAGTCAATTAATTTAGTCAATTCATTTAGTCACTTGATTCAGTCAATTCATTTATTCAATTCATTTAGTCGATTTGCCTAGTCAATTCATTTATTCAATCAATTCATTCAATTCAGTAAGTCAATTAATTTAGTCAATCTATTTAGTCAATTCATTTAGTAATGTAATTTAGTCAATTCATATCGTCAATTCATTTAGTCAATTCATATCGTCAATTCATTTACTCGATTCATTTAGTCGATTCGTTAAGTAAGTCTTCCTCTGGAAAACATTGAAGAGAACACAGACAAAATTGGCAGTTTTCTCTCTCTATCCACGCCACTGGTTGCAACTGCCAATGGACTGCTTACATATCTTCTACGCCACGGTAAATCTGGTAGGTGATGATTATTTACAGGGAGATGACAAAATAATGAAAAAGTCGGTGTAATACAGACAATCAAAAGAGCATCGAAAATCTAGCAATGTCAGAAGAAGCCTTTACTTATCCACACGATAAGAGCTGCCAAAATCCTCTTACAGACAGACAGGGTTAGGGACATTTATGCCAGGAAACCCATGTTATACACAGCCTCGATTGGGGATCAACTACTATGCTTCAATTTCAGCAATCTAACTACCGGCTAGCGCCTCTGTGATTAAAATTTATTTGGCTACAGCGAGAGACAGCAGTGAATCACGTTCGCATTAAGACAGTATATCCAATTTACGAAATATGTTGAATGATACCGACGGGTTTAGCGACCGGCAAATATATTAACATAATTAGACTCAATATCTTTAAAAATCAGCTTACAAGAGGCACTATATCAGCGTCCGAAAACTGCTGCGTCAAAGGGGAAAGTACTTGCATCATACGTGCAATATTCTTTCGAAGCAGGCAAAGGTAGTTCTAGAGCCATCTTGGAATGTTGAACGATGGTTCTTCGTAAAACAACTTATGTATGAGATCTCGCAGTGTCCCTTTGATGGCTAAAGAAATGACAATGGCCCAAGAAGATTCAACGTGTGTCAGTAAAAAAATTACAACGTAAGGATACACGGCCTAAAGCACATACCCAAATTCCAATTTCTTTGAAGGCGATGAAGATAAAGATGCCATGCATGTCGCAATAAAGATCAGTGGTGATAAATGGGGTTGCGGATTTGTTGAGGGCATTATTATGAAACACCTAAATTGTTGGTATTCATGTTAACCGCAATAGCAACACAAAAACACAATTAACACAATTGATATATTAAACATAATGAACACAGTCTACACATTGTAATACATAGTATATACACATATATACACAATAAAGAAGAAACGATTAAGAAAGACAGATGGAAAGATAAAATTGTAAATTGTTGAGATTCCCATTAACCGCGATAGCAACATAAAACACAATTAACATAATTAATAAATTAAAGATAAGATAAAAAACAAGAGGCCCAAAAGGCGTCAAGACGCTCACCTGAAAAGAAGCGGGAAAAAGAGACAGAGAGAAAAAAAGAGATAATAGAGAGAAAAAAGAAAGAAAAGGGAGAGATAATAGAGAGAAAAAGAGAGAGCAAAGAGAAAAAAATGGAGAAAAAAAGAGAGAGCAAAAAAGCGAAAAAAAGAATGAAAAAGAGATGAAAAGAGGCCAAAGAGATCTGACATAACCCTTTACGATACTGAAACAAGGCAAGAGGCCAAGGAGACCCGACAATACCCCATACAACACTAAAGCAGGACATGAGGCTAAAGAGACCCGACAGTACCCATTACGACACTAAACAGAAGGCCAAAGAGACCCAACAATACCCATGGACAAACTCCGATGGGAAATGCTCAACGAACATAAGCTCAGGTGAGTTAAAATTAACTAAATAACAAATGACATTAAATACACAAACAGTGAATTAGTGTATTAAAATGATGTCCTCACAGATCACCTTAGAAAGTTTAGATGAAAATCTCACAACAGTTTATATCGCACCTTTTAATTGTTGTAAAAGTAAAAATCATCACTAATAGCACGCAGAAATCATTTTATAGTGAAGATTCAATGACTAGTTTACATCATAGATCATCATTATTATCAGATATATACACGTATGAAGTCATTTATACAATTTCAATAGCTGTATCATCACAATTGGCTAATTTCAGTTATTATTACAATTTAAATACAATTCTTAAATAGTATCAGTAAGGTTACTTCCTGAATGTGTCCGGTTCTAGCATAAAGATTCCTGACTGCGAGAATTAATAATTGCATTTTACTGCTTTAAAATAGAGCAACAAGTATCCTACTACTGTATTGTACATTTATGGGGCTCTTGCGTGATACAAACTTGACTGTGTAATGAGTTGCTGCTAGCAGACATCACACAGTGGGGGTGTCTACAAGAATGCGGAATGACTGCTTTGCATTTGAATAATGCCTGCTGTGTTAACACCACACTACTGTACATATGAGATACAGATAATACAATTAAATAACATACTGATGACACTAACTTTTAAAACAAGGGCTATGAATTGACAAATTATACTGTATAGTGATACACAATTCAACGATAACTTATTTATGGTGCAGAACAACTGTCACTATCAACACTCATAAATGAGAGGCCAAAGAGACATAGGCGAGTCAATACCCATTATGACACTAAAACAAGACAAAAGGCCAAAAGTATGTGACAATACCCATTACAAGACTGAAAGAAGACAAGAGGCCAAGGAGGCCCGACAATACCCATTACAATATTGAAACAAGACAAGAGGCCGAAGAGACCCGACAATACCCATTATTATTCATTGAATTTTACTGATTGCGATACTCTGCCAAATGGCAGACCCTGCAATAAGCGGTTTTTGAGACTTTTTGAAATTTTTTAAGAAAAAAATACGAACATTGTTATTTCCCTTAGCTGCGATGACGATACCATGAACAAATCTAGAAGAGACTAACCCAAGGACAATATTTGCCAAATAGCAGACCTCTGCGATAGGCCGGTCTTGCGAAAAAGATTTTTTAAGAAAAAATATGAACATCGGCAGAAGTTACTTCCCCTAGCTGCAATGACGATACCATGAACGAATCTAGAAAAGACCACCCCAAGGACAATATCTGCCAAACAACAGACCTCTGCCATAAGTGGTTCTTGAGATTTTTTCAGAAAAAATATTAACATCGGCAGAGATTACTTCCCCTAGCTGCGATGACGATACCATCAACAAATCTAGAAGAGACCATCCCCGCGACAATATCTGCCAAATGGCAGACCTTTGCGATAAGCGGTCCTTGAGAAATTTTTATTGAAGAAAAAATACAAACATTGCCAGAAATTACTTCCCCTATCTCCAAAGTAGATGCCATGAACAAATCTAGAAGAGACCATCCCTAGGACAATATCTGCCAAATGGCAGACCTCTACGATAAGCGGTTTTTGAGAACATCAAATGGACAGATTGACGAACGACGGACGAACTACGATTAGAAAAGCTCACCAAGCTTAAGCTCAGGTGAGCTAAAAATGCGGTACCCGGAAAAGCATTAGAAACTCACAACACTTTGAATAACTGGTACATAAAATACAATAAAATCAAACATAATACAATCAAACACAATAAAATCAAACACAATAAAATCAAACACAATAAAATCAAACACAATAAAATCGAACACAATGAATCAAACACAATAAAATCAAGCAATGAAATCAAACACAATAAAATAAAAACGATAAAATCAAACACAATAAAATCAAAAAAATAAAATCAAACACAATAAAATCAAACACAATAAATTCAAACAATAAAATCAAACACACTAAAATCAAACACAGTAAAATCAAACACAGTGAAATCACACACAATAAAATCAAACACAATAAATTCAAGCACATAAAATCAAACATAGTAAACAGTCTACACATATACAGAGATATGCAATACATTATACGCAATGCATACACATTAAATGCTATACACATTTAAGACAAGAAATACGTAAAACATATTCTACATAGAATATCCCTAAATACAAATGTAAGAGATTCGGTGAGCGTACATTTCACGTTATGAGACCTAAACTGTTTAATAGCCTCGCTACCGATATTAGATCTATATAATACTTTTCTATTTAAAAACAGGCTTAAAACATATTTGTTTAGCAAAGCTTACTAGGGGACTTATCGTGATTGATCTCAGGGGCTAATGAAGAATTCTTTTCCTTACCACTACTTTTTTACTTACCGCTATTTTTCTCCTTACCGCTATTTTTCTCGTAATTTTTCTCCTTACCGTTATTTTTCTCCTTACCGCTATTTTTCTCCTTACCGCTATTTTTCTCCTTACCGCTATTTTTCTCCTCACCGCTATTTTTCTTCTTAGCGCTATTTTTCTCTTTACCGCTATTTTTCTTCATACCGCTATTTTTTTCCTTACCGCTATTTTTTTCCTTACCGCTATTTTTTTCCTTACAGCTATTATTTCTCCTTACCACTATTATTTCTCCTCACCACTATTATTTTTCCTTACCACTATTATTTCTCCTTATCACTATTATTTCTCCTTATCACTATTATTTCTCCTTACCACTATTTTTTTCCTCACCACTATTTTTTTCCTTACCACTATTTTCTCCTTACCACTATTATTTCCTTACCACTATTATTTCTCCTTACCACTATTTTTTTCCTTACCACTATTTTTTTCCTTACCGCTATTTTTCTCCTTACCACTATTTTTTTCCTTACCACACTATTTTTTTCCTTACCACACTATTTTTTTCCTTACCACTATTTTTCTCCTTACCACTATTTCTTTCCTTACCACTATTTTTTCCTTACCACTATTTTTTCCTTACCACTATTTTTCCTTACCACTATTATTTTCCTTACGACTATTATTTTCCTTATCACTATTTTTTTCCTTACCCTTACCCTCGCTCTCGCCATCGCCGTCGTCGTCATCATCATCATCATCACCATCAAATTGGTGAATCATGTTTCATTGCGCGCGATGTTGAGACAACTTCCCTTTTTTCTCATTAGATTACAGCTTTTTATATTCTCAACGTGATGTTAATGGGGGTATAGCCAATGTGGTCATATGGAATAGCTGAAGAGAATAAAAAATACACAAATGCACAAAAAATACCAGATCTGGAGATCGCGGGTTCGAGTCCCATCGGAAGTATAGGTTATATGCTCAAAAGGCCTTATTGGTATACACATAAATACTGAAATCATTTTCCACGGATAAAACATTAGATACTATATATACTATATATACATATATACTAACACAAAAAACATGATAGACAATTATTGTACTTTGAAATCACAAAAGAATTTACTGCACTGACAACAAAGCTATGTCACACAAGCTCAAGTCTTACCTTTTTACTAAAGCATTATAATTGGGTTATTCTTCTATCTCATAATTTTATCATTCCTCTACAAGATGTTTATTTCGGTGCATTTTAAATTAAAAATTTACAATGATTTGTCAAATATTTTACTACTATCTTTAATCGATACTCACATCTGCTTTACTGCTCAACTGTTTTTCGCAGTTTTTTTTTCTTCCCGCCCCTTTTATCATTTTAGTCACCACAATTTATTGTAAAGTGTCACTGACAATGCATATTATGAGAGGCACTATAAATGAATGAATTTCATTTCATTTTATTCATTCATATAGAGCATCTGAAGCACAGCGAACGTCAGAGGCAAAAAGCCCTAACAGAACCACACTGCAAAGGCTACCCAGACCCCCATGGACATACATTTAAGGCACTTTCAGCCCTAAAAACGGCACAGTTAGTAGACTGGTTAGAGCGAAATTGAATCAAGGACCCCTGGAAGCATACACATATGAATGAATACTTAATACTAAGTTCGTCTGGATGCCTGTGACCTACTCTAACAAAAATAAGTAGGAACTGACATTTTGCATATTCACGTATGAATAAAAACTAAAAACAGTACTGGGCTTCCTACCTTAATAACGATGAAGACTACGCGAATAACCAAAATATCAGATTATCAAAATATCAGTACTGACAGATAGCTATTTTGAATTCCGACTGTTCACATCCGGTGGTCTATGTATTTCCATTGTGTCATCACAATATCGGGCACTTGATAGGAATTTATCTGTAGTAAATAAATCGATATAAAGCGTACCCTAAATCTGGGGTTCGTTTTGGCCAATTCGATAACGTAGTTCCCGAATCTCAGCGTGAATGCCTCCGCGATAGCTGTCGCCGAGTTAAGCCACTGTTCTTGTTGAATAGCAATGCTGAAGCGGATAAACGGCAATGCTTATTAAACGGGCACTGTACAGGAAACATTAATAAATAGTCTAGAATGTTCTTGTCAATTAATCGGTGGAAGGATTGCGCAGGAACGATCATGGCGCAGAAAAATCGGTTAACTACAGACGTATTCGACTGTTAGTAGTTTCAGTAAAAGCCTATAAATAAATAAACAAGAGGAGCCGAAGAGGCCTCAAGAAAATAAAAGAAAAAGACAGAACAAGAGGCCAAGGAGGTCATCTTGATATCAGAACGAGAAGACAATAAGGAGACTGCTGGACATCTAAAGTAAGAGGACAAAGAGACCTGACAATACCCATTACGATACTGAAACAAGAAAAAACAGATTGGTGCAAAAAACCTAGGCTTAAATCACATCTACTTTCCAAAATTGAAATGGCCTAAACAAATCTGAATTTTGACCTACATAGACAATATCTGCAAAATGGCAGACCTTCGCACTGAGCAGACATGTAGATTAAGATCTTCAAATAAAAAAGTCGATAGAAATTACCTCCTTTTAGTGGATAGAAATTAACCCAAGAACAATATCTGCAAAATGGTAGATCTCTGCGATAAGGTGTTCTTGAGAAGATTTAAAAAATTAGAACATCGGCAGAAATTACTTCCCTTAGCTGCGATGACGATACCATGAACAAATATAGAAGAGACCACTCTTAGGGCAATATCTGCAAAATGGCAAATCTCTGTGATAAGCGGTTCTTGATAAGATTTTTTTCAAGAAAATGTTAACATCGGATGGACGGACGCGTGAACTCCGATCAGAAAAGCTCACCGAGCATACGCTCAGGTGAGCTAAAAAAACTGTAGTTACAAACTAACTGATGCAGAGGAATTTTGATGACATCAAAAACTGATGACATCATGTCCGCTATGTTGCAGTCAACTCTGGCCGATTAGTAGACAACTACGATGGACTGGCCTCCAACATTAGTTAGCAGGCTGATAGCTAAGCCACAGCCAATATTAATTCAAACTTGCTGCTGAATTTACCTCACCCCTCACCCTACTTGTTCTATAGTGCGGCTAACTCTCAGTAACACGACGGTGACTCGCTATTCTTTTAATGAGATTTCTACAAAGGGCGTCTGTCTTGACGCCCGGACAAATTTTATGATGAAACATATTCAGGTAATGAATCCGTAAAATTGAAACGTGTCCGCATCGAAGATTTGCTCACCAGCCACGACAACGAACCTGAAAGTGTGACCGCAGCAATCCTGTGACAAGACGTATCTGCAGATTCCTTGAAAGTCGAATGAGTTGTGATCAAAAGAGACATAGTGAACATCGCCATCTCCACTGCAGTGGCCGAGGTCACCTTAAGAAATAAAAGGGAATGTATATATATATATTCTTTATTTTTCACTCGTTCATAATAAAAAGCTGAGTTTTAATGCCCAGTTTGATTTTGAACTGTATTCCTTATATTTCCAGTTGAATCATAGTTAATTTGTAAGGTGTCTTTGATAGCGATGTGTTAAAGGGCACTATAAATCAATAACATTTTATTTCATATCAATACTACTTATTTACAGTATTACAGTAGTGAATGTTTGATTCCCTTACAGTATTACCTCTAGAGTCTGCAACTTTACAATAAAAATAATCTACTTAATGGCAAATCTTTTGTAATATTCAAACACAGGTGTCTTGCTAATTTTTCTTGTCAAAAAATTGCATAACATCTTTTGTGTTGAACAGACAATCACTCCAAGAAAGACCACATGGTTTTTATATGTATAAACTATGTATATGTAAGAACTGCAAATATGTACTGCAATTGATAACATTTGCCTGAATTCCGATAACATAATATAACTGAACCACAACAAATCCGCTATAGTCAGTGGCTTGTCTTGTACAATTTCATTACAGCGACAAGACTGCAGAGAGGCCTCAAGAAGCTCACCATATTAAATAAATTAATAATAATTATTACAAGATGATCAAAGAACATTTGAAAATATAGAGCAACAGAAGACAATCCAGATATGACAAAACCACTGACAATGTCTACCTGAATAAGACCAACCCACTGACAATGTCTACCTGAATAAGACCAACCCACTGACAATGTCTACCTGAATAAGTGCAGGCCACTGACCATGTCTACCTGAATAAGACCAACACACTGAAAATGTCTACCTGAAAAAGACTAATGCACTGACAATGTCTACCTGAATAAAAGCAATCTATTGACAATGTACACCTGAATAAGATCAAATCACCCACAATGTCTACCTCAATAAGACCAATGCACTGACAATGTCTATCTAAATAAAACAAACACACTGACAATGTTAGCCTGAATAAAACCAGCGCACTGACAATGTCTATGGGAAGAAGACAAACGCACTGAAAATGTCTACCTGAATAAGACCAACCCACTCACAATGTCCACCTGAATAAGACCAACGCACTGACAAAGTCTAGCTGAATAAAACAAACGTAGTGACAATGTCCACCTACACAAATAGTTACATATAGAGGTTGGTAGGAAAAAAGATGCGTAAGTAGGCAAATAAATAGGTAGGTAGGTAGGCGGTTATCTTCACTCACCGTAGTAGAAGATCTGGTCTTCTCGGCATTCGCAGATTGTAGGGTTATGATTTAGAGTGACACATGGCCAAAATGACCCTGGCTACAAAAAAAAAACGTTCATGCAAAAACTTTCGAGATAATGTTGTGGTTCAACCTAAATAATATTGAAGGGAGTAGACTTCCGTGCGGGATGGATCAACCGTCACGAAGTGTAAACAATTTCACATTAATTAAATATAACACCTGCATATATGAGATAATCACGACTTACTTGGATCTGATGCGCAGATATATCTTGATATTTAGCTGCTCTAATATCCTATGATTCAGATTAAAGGCTGTATTTTGATAGACACCTCCAATCAGTATTAATATAAATAAGTAGAGATGTTGTCCGTCTGATACTTGCCGCTTGTATTGCATACTGTGCTATTTTAACGGTTCTTCCTGTTGTAGATCATTAGGGGTATGTGTAACGTGATTTGCGGTTCAACTTACAACTTTCCTGATAGCAAACAAGAAACGCCAGCAGGCAGCACCCGAACGAACGTTGCAGAGAACATCAAATGTCGTAGGCGAGACACATTACGGGACTAACAGTTCGCGCGATTCAATAAGTTTAACGATTAATAGATTAGAGGTCTAATCACAATTGATAAGAATGTATTATACCAATGCAGACTGTCTTTCAAATTCGCTCGTTTTATTATTCATAGACTAAGATAAATATCAAAGATAATTTGTTAACACGTATACTGCCGGGTACGAGTTACGTCGTGTATATAGAGTGCTTACACATAAAAAATTAACCCAACAAAAACTAAAATGATGCTCATACAATCTCCCTTTGCTAGCCATAAAACCCCCGATATCGCTATCATGCTCAAAGATGTGAAAGTCACTCCAACTACCTCAGTAAGAAACCTTGGCGTCATCTTTGACCA
>WURV02104879.1:0-19931 GCA_011762755.2 Epimenia babai | reverse complement strand
CGGGAGGAATTTGAAGTGACCGTTACGACAGGTGCCCGCTTAATACAGGTGGCCGGTCGGGCAGGTTTGACTGTATAAGTAGTTATTACACGAAATGTATAGAGGTGCTTTAGAGACATACTAGTTATTAGGGCGCCTTCAAAAGAAATGAATTATTATTATTATTATTTATTATAGTAATAAAAACGTATTACTGACATTCCCTACAGCTTGCGCGTGGTGGTAGACTTGGTATACAAAAGGTTACGTGAATTATGATCTCAGTCAAAAACGTGTCACGTTTCTACACCTCTGTATTCTGCTTGCAAGCAATGGTCAGCACCAAGATTTCTAACGGGCAGGAAGGATGAGTGAATGAGTTACGTTTACCTGTTGTATATCGCTGAGATCACTGAGCTCCTTGTCCACGTTAGCCTCAGCCCTGTCCCTGGCACGACGCTGTACATCCAACCGCTGCTCCAGAGTCTGCAGGTCTGTCTTGTATGCGAGAGATAAACTTGAGAACTTTTCCTAAAAATTCCGCACCTTTATACATTCCTATGTTATATGCCTATATGCGACTACTCTGTGAAGTGTCTTTGACAGGCCAAAAGGTTCTATAAGGAAACTAAAAATTACATATTTATTATAATTATTACTATTATTGCTTATCGTAATGTCACCAGTATGTGAATTCTGCTCAAAAGACCAATACAAGAATCCATACCTATTAGATTATTTAACATTTCATCATTATTTTCAATTTTATCAAACACAATAATTACAGTAAATAACATAACTCTTGACATTAAAAATATTTTAGTTAAGTCCTCTAGAAATGATCTAATAAATCATAGTAGCCATAAAATAACGATACACAAACCCCCCCTCCCAAAAAAAAAGCTCCGCCAAATACCGCCAACAAATTAAACAAGAGGGCAAAGAGGCCTCAAGACGCTCACCTGAAAAAAAAGAGGGAAAAAAAGACAAAAAAGGAGACTGCTTGACATCAAAAACAAGAGGCCAAAGAGACCCGACAATACCCATTACAACACTGAAACACGAAAATACCGATTTGTGGAAAAAACCTTGGCTGAAATCATATCTAACTGCCAAAAAAGAGATGCCCTGAATGAGACCTGAATGAGACCTACACAGAGAATATCTGCCAAATGGCAGACCTTTGCACTAAGCGGACATGGATATAAAGATTTTAAAATAAAAAGGCAATAGACATTATCCCGCTTTGCTCCCATAACGAGATGCTGAACAAATCTGAAAAATACTAATCCAAGGACAATATCTGCCGAATGGCAGATTCCTGCGATAAGTGGTTCTTAGGGAAAAGTTTTTAAATAAAAATTACGAACATCGGCATAAGTTACTTCCCCTAGGTGCAAAGACAATACCATAAACAAATTGAGAAGACTAACCCAAGGACAATATCTGCCAAATGTCTGACCCCTGTGATAGCGGTTCTTGGGAAGATTTTTTAAGAAAAAATATGAACATCGGCAGAAGTTACTTCCCCTACCTGCGATGACGATACGATGAACAAATCTAGATGAGACCATCCCGGGGACAATATCTGCCTAATGGCAGACCTCTGCGATAAGGGGTTCTTGAGAAGATTTTGTAAGACAATGTTAACATCGGATGGATGGATGGATGGACGGACGATGGACGAACTCTGATCAGAAAAGCTCACTGAGCATATGCTCAGGTGAGCTATAAATAGGAGAAAAGATGACCGAACGTATCTGAATCAAATCAACCGAGAGACCATTCCTGCCAAATAAAATGATTTGTAACAAATGGTTTCGAAAAAATTCTTTGAAAAGATGATACCATCAGAGAATTGGACTGACGAACAAATTGACCAACAGATGTACGGACTGACGGACGATGGACACTGTCTCACTAGAATAGCTCACTGGAGCATTACCTTACAAATGGACCGACAGATGAACGGACTGACGGACGATGGACACTGTCTCACTAGAAAAGCTCACTGGAGCATTAACTTACAAGAATGCACACAGTGGTGATGTCATGATAAGCATAATGACCATAAGGACAGTTTTATATAAACAGATAAATATTGTCATATTACTTCGGTGAAAATATATGTGGTAAGGACAAAATAACAAGTACTAGAATAATAGTATCCAAGTAGGTAGAAAAATTTTTGACAATACTTAATAAATACAAATATTTGGCCAAGTAGTTTTCACATTACAAACTGTTATCCCATGATAAAATTGAAAACACAATTGATGCATACTGTAAATTTCACTGCATAATTTTACCTCAATTTCTTCGGGTGTTAATTCATCGAGGCTGAAAAATAAACGAATATATAATGTAAATGTGTAAATCTTGATTTAATAACGCAGCTAATGCTTTGACGAGTAGAGTTGATAAAGAGATGAGATGCCTCGAATCAACCATAAATGCGAGTAGCTCGGTTAGCCATATCGTAGAATAGAAAAAATACAGGAAATGTACAATAAATAGACCCGGAATTACTGAGTTACCTAAGACTCATTATTAGGATGTTGAAATGAGATGAAACACACTTCACATCAGTAAACACTGCGAACATATGTATGTATGTATTAATAGCCTGATTACCGATTACGAAGTAATCGTTGTGTGAGCCATACTTGGCCCTATACAAAGCTAGCCTATTTATGTGGTTAACACGGCAATTTGATTAGAGTCACTTATAAGGGGTGGGGAAAAACACCGAGTGTGAAAAACCCACCGAGTCTAGGCAGACAAATGACCTTTTTCCATTCACACCACTGGTTCCGAATGTCTACATATGAACTACATATGTCGCACACTTTGCTAAGTCTATGAAAGGTCAATGGTTATTTACAATGAAATGACGACATAGCAGGGAGGTAAGCGACATAGAGACCACATATAGAGCTTGTGAAGCACAGCAAACGTCAGAGGGAAAAGGCCCTAACAGAATAGAAGACTATAATGTAGTTTGTCTACTTATCTGTTAACATTATCTACGATCATGTACAATACAATATCTACAGTAAAGTATTATGTAAAGCTATTTTGTGTAAAAACAGTAATGAAGATTGCATAGAGAAATACTAATGATGTTACTGAATATGGTGTACATCAGTGAGTGTCGGCAGAGGGTCAGGTCAGTCGTCGTCCCGAATGTCTATCTAGGAATATCGCAAAATCCACAATAGTGAAAACAGATCACAGTAAAGTGTTGTAAGTACCATTATCACGAAGAAATTGCGATTTTTATGCAACATATGCCACAGATAGTATACTGGTTAGATTGGCAAGGGAGACAAACCCAGGTAATACAGCATTTAAGAGTAACCATCAAGGCACAAGGCTAGCTGCTAGTGTAATGAGCGTTATAAAATAGAAGCAGAATTATCACAATACCTGAAGTATCACAAGGTACAGGTGAGAACTATGATACTATCAGATGTAAAAGTGGAACGTTTTGTTCCAATATAAAGACTCAGAGGTGATAATATTACATTATGTATTATACGTTTATGCAATTATTAAAGAGCCACCTTAAACAGTCAATCTATCTAGGGGTAATAGTGAAAGTCATTCATGAAATAACTGTAAAAATGGCCAAGATTTGAGCCATTTTATTCCGAAGCCATTATTAACAACTCGCACCAAAGGAAGATCAGAGAGAATCTGCAGGAGAATTGCCAGGTATTTAATGAATCTAGTCAAACAAAAATGAATCAGATCAGATGTTACAAGATAAACGTGTTGTTCCAGTGGTCTGTATGTACACTGGCCGTTGTACATACAGATGTCTAGATACGCATGCGAATACTATTGGAACATTTGCAATATATGCAATGAATGTTAGTGATGGAGCGCAGGTTTTTTCGTTAGAACAAAATGGATAATTATTTGAAGAAACTGTACTTCAGTTTGTTTCCACTGTAGTAATGATGTAAAAAGGGCCGATGGCGTAATGATCGCTGGGTTTCCCATTTCTGGTAGATTTCCTTTCTAGCCGGCTCCAAGCTTTGGTATTATTTAGTAAAAAACCCTGGTTAATTATGAAAGTCTTGAGCTAGTGCTTATAGCCGCTTTTCGTGAAGTATTAGTATAACTAAGCTATTAATGTTGAAAAATGATATCGTGACATTCGATCGTTGTCAATAATTCAACAAGTATAAAATTAATTGCATTACGATTTAATCTTGTTAAATCATTCAGTTTACGTTGACATCCTTCAGCTATGCTGGTATAATTTTCAAGTCTCAACAATATACTTTAACGTAAAAAAAGGTTTTATGTCAGCAATAAAATGCCTACAATGGAATTAGGTCTATAACTCATCGTAACTGGGAATCGAATAAACATTCTAAAATGTTATAAATTTAATGTCAGCATAAGACTATTATATAATGTTATAATGTCATGTCTACAAATCGTTACCCTTGCTTCTAGATGATCTCGATATCAGCGAATAAATCCATACAGTATTGTATCACTTGATAGATCATACCTGTACATTAGTGACTGATTTTCGAAACACGGTCTATAATCTAATAATTATGTCTTTAACAATAACAGTAATGTGGACGCAGTTTTTCACCAAAATTCATAAAGAGGGCAGTCAGTATCTCCGGCGTCTTACATTAAACGTGCGACTCGATTAGGTATTCCTGGTGCGAGGTCCGTCCGGGTACCTACTTCACGAAGTACAGTGGTATACATGGTAGACTAGACGCGTATCCAAAATACCGTTGCATCATCCGTTCAGTTGATGCTATACATCTCAAGTGAATGTGGACGAAGCTTTGCTGGATGTAGGAAGGAGCTTCTGTGAAGCATCTCAGCGATCTCACAGTCATCCATAAGTCTGCCAGAAAGACAAGGCAGTCGAAAACACTCAATCTCGTTGTCCCAAGATCTAAGCGAGTGCACTTCAGTGGTCGTACTTTTGCTTTCAACTCGCCTCTACTCTTCGATGCTCTCCCTCTTGACATCAAAACATCTCCCACTCTCAGGATCTTCACATCCAAACTCAAAACTTTCCTCTTCACTCGTGCTTACACATAGTTTTACTGCGCAGTTCTGATTCGTGTTCTTAGTTCACACAGTGTTACATATTTACATTTAATTCTTCATAATTCAAAGTCATCACCGCAAGTATGTGTATATTGTACAAGTTTGTACAAGTTTAAAACTACCACTAGGCAAATGTAAAGGCACACCGAGATCGTGGAAAGTGGGAGTTGTGGCATGCCTAAAAAGAATTTAAGTATGATGAGTGTGGAATAAGTCTATAATGAATCATAATGCATAAAGGCTAATTGATATTAACTCCATAAAAATGATTGGTATGTAGGCACTATATCTATCCAAACGTTGCCTACCCCTTCTAGTACAATCTTAAAACCAGGTATGATAATACTGGAGAGATATAATCGTCATTGCTTGTCTCCAAGTACGAGCTACCACGATTACGGTGATGACAACGATGATGATGATGATGATGATGATAATTATTAAATTGAATCTGTTTATTGTGATGTTCAATATCATCATTCTGCCTGAAAATATCAAAGGTGCCACAAATGCATCGAACACGCTTATTTGTAAATAAGGAATGTAACCCAGTAACAATTTTGCTACAACAGTTGTCCTTGCATTGGGTAAAGAATGTTGGACAAAACCATGTGGCATTATAAAAGATTCCGTGTGTTTGCTACCATAGACATTGTTTATGCCGTAGAATAATACACAAGCATATCCCACTGTGCCACTGAGATTTCCCTTCTTCTGCCATATCGACTACCTGACTGTGATTTAGATAAATGAATTACAAATACATCAGAACTGTTGATGAGTATGATGAGCGTAGTACTGAAGATGTTGATTATGTATTTACAGACCAAAGTCATCCATTAATAGTAACCAGTTCACTTCCTTGATACACTAACAACATCTCGGTACACGTGTACACACGGGAGGTGCGTGCGGACATTCTGCCACGGTATGTTCCACTTTGAGATAACATTGTGAGATAAATGACTTACAATAAAGTACGTCATTTATGGACCGCAAGTATCAGCCAATAAAGGCTCTCATATGCGGTTTACAGTGGAATGTTTTGGCTAGCTATTCAGCGCATATACAATACCTTCGATACTTGCATATCACCCCACCAAGGTCACAATGTCGATCTTATCCCTCCCCCTCGATGGTTATTGAAACTCACATAACTAAGAGGGGTACACTGAGTATAGTAACATGAAAATAGAATAAAATGAGTTGCACTGAAGTTACTAAAATACGTGATCAAAGACATTTCTCCATTATGGCTTCTGGCAGTCCCTCATGATACTTGGTACTATAAATATGTCACACTTGACTTTTAATCTATTTATACAGTACCCATAAATATATTCATCGTACAATGAATGGATTATTGTGTAACAGAAATAATGCATAAATTGAGAGTAAACAGTAATACCCTGTGATGTTGTTTATATGTATATGTATGTAGTTATAGGCTGATTACCAAGGTAATCATTGTCTAGGTCATTTTTGGCCCTTTACCAAACTAGCCTATAAATGTAGTTAACACAACAAATTGATTAGCCTCACTTATCAGAGGCTTAACACTTAAAACCCACCCAGTCTGGGCAGACAATTGACCTTCCATCCATGCCACTGGTTCCAAAGGTATACAGACGGGCAACATATGTTGCACACTATGCTAAGTCTATGATAGTTAACGGTTATTTACAATTGGATGACGACATAGGGGGGATGTAAGCGATGTAGTGAATATCAGTAGAGCATCTGAAACAGTGCAACGTCGGAAGGAAAAGCTTTTACAGAACCACACTGCAAGAGCTACCCAGACTCCTATAGGTACGGGACTTTAAGGCCCACTCAGGTAGCATACTGAGTATTGAACCAAGGCCTTCCGAACTCCCCCCCCCTGGTGATGTTGTTTACCACATTATTAGCTGTGTCAATTACATTTGGGCCCTACTTGTCAGCTTTCCGTCTCATTCTGCAACTTCACGAAAAATGCAATATACATTGCATGACAATTTTCGAGAAATTTGGAAATAAGTAAATAAATATTTGGTAGTGTCCGAACCACTGTAAGAAATCAGGACTTTTTAATAGATTAAAAGTGATTTTCAAAGCATTTAGAAACTACACATTCGTTACTTTAGTTACTTTTTTACATACACGAAATCCACTCCCAGCGAACTTAACAATCGGCAAGTGTCAGTCTAGTAACTCAAAACATACTTAATGTTCATACATACAAGTAAACGAAAGAGGAAAAATCTTACTCTAATTCATATCTATTCATTTTAGACAATCTCTCTCGTCAAGTACAACCTAAATATGGTCAACTTCTGTTTCTAACAGTTTTTCCATTATTCTAGATATTGTACTTTTTGATAATTTTCATTTCTAATACTTATCTATTTCCTTTTGTCTTGAATTCTCCGCTATTTTTCCCATCAAATGACCTAACTAAGCCTTTATATACATAGTGTGGATAATTAACTGTACATAATTAGATATGATACAGGCCTTCAGGTAGATTAAAAGATTACATTACAGGTAAACGGAGTAAAGGCGTGAAAACGTGCGGAGCATGTTTTTATGTTGCGTAGCTGCCTTGGTAGAGTTCTGTGACCTCATTGTGGTTTCTCGTTGTATCATGGTCAATGCTCGGAGGAGAATATGTAGAATGCTTGCTTAGTCGATAGCATAAACATGGTTAGTGCTTGCTAGTTGCTAATGCATACCAAAATATCGTTTCATCTGTGACGTTAATCGAATGGACATACGGAGGAAAATATGGGCTACACTATCGAAAGCATTTAGCATCATAAAATTATTGAGCTAAACAAAGGGTGTCATTGAGACTGAGTAAAACTGAGACAGCAGCAAACGGCGCTGTAAGGCCCGCAATTCGTAACAACTCAGGATATCTTATGATGTAACTTGCAATATAACTTGTAATATAACTCGGGAAATAACTGAGGACATAATTCAGGATATATTAGGACATAAATTCAGACATAACAGGTGTCATAACTCAAAACATAACTTGGAACATAATTCAGACCACAACACATGACATAACTAGTGACATAATTTAGGACTTTAGGATATAACTCGAGATATAAATAAAAACACAATGTATGACATACTTGAGGACATAACTCATGACAGTTTAGAATATGTAATAATATAACACATGACATGACTCGGGACATAACTCAGGACAGGATTCAGCACATAACTCATGACATACCTCAACTTGTGATATAATTAAGTACATTATTCAGGAATTCATTCGTAACTTAATTAAGGCCACAACTCATGACATAACTCAGGACATAATTGTGCCATAATTAAGGACTTTAGGACATAACTCGGGATATAATGAAGAACACAATGCATGACATAACTCAAGACCTAACTCATGATATAGTTTATAATATGTCACACTATAACACATGAAATAACTCGGGACATAACTCATGACATAACCAAAGCCATATCTCATGACATAACTCGAGACATAATTTGTGACATAATTTAGGATATAACTCACAATATAACACATGACATAACTCGGGATGTAATTCAGACCATAACTAACAACATAACTAACTCACTCATTACATAACTTACCTTTGTTTATCTATATGTCACAACATGTACAAAAAATATAAAGTAAACTCTTTATGTCTATGATTTGACTACATGAACCTTATGTGATGAATGAATGCCATATGATCTAAAAATATAACCATACGATTATAAAATAGTCGTTTAATTTATTATGACAACACATATTAATGTGAATTAATTATACTTAATTTATATAATTATAATTAGAGGGCAACGGACTGTGTAAATACTAAGCATACTTGTAATTGAGATAGTCTTTTTGCAACCCTCTTGAAATAATAGTTACAATAATAATAATAATAATAATAATACCTAGTTTCATCAGTATGACTTGTATCCACCATTTTCAAAAGCAAATGATTCTTTTCAACTTTGAAATGCCATGAGTAAGATAACAAACAAATTTTAAGAGTTTTAAGTTAAAAATGAATATTTTAAATAGGTTTCGCTCTTTGAACATAGAAGTCCATATTAAACCATAGGTCAGAATATAGTGTTAAGGCTAAGAATATGCGATAATATCTGCCAACAGTATCTTTGTGATTTATCTTACAAAGCGCGGCGATAGCACAATAGCAAGAAATATGAAAGAACTTGAATAGCCAGCAAAGTGGTCTTCACCGTTCAAGTATATTGCACTTAGAAACAGAACTCACCAAGTTACTGTGGCAATCAATAGAATCAACAAATTTCCTTCTTCGTCAGGTGACTGCGTGACATAAATCTCAGTAATTACTACCTGTAATACTACCTGTAATACTCTTTTTCATGTCCAATGTGAATAATTATGTCAATAAATAGGACGCAAGACACGTACCACGGTCGCCTTCATATTTTATTGTTGATTGTATATTGACTGATTTCAGGAAAAATTATAACCTGAACTGGAACTTTCCAATAAAAGCCGATTAAAAAATAACATAAATTGTATGGTTTTAGTGTGAAATAATAAATGGTCATATACATGTCAGCCACAGCCACAGTGACAATATTCATTACTCTATTATGCCCTGCAGAAATTTGCTATAACTCACTACTATAAAGATTTTCTCAATATTCATATAAAAAAATCTTGCTCAATTCCCATCATGGTTTGTGCGAATTTTATACCCAATAACTGCGTTTCTAAACACTGCACCACAAGCACTAACAATCAAAGTCGTATGGCACAAGAAAACATCCGACTCAAGACACTATTACAATCGGTTCACAAGTGCAGTAGTATCAACTGGGGTTTCCGATACTGGAATCATGAAATCCCGGGATCTTGGCCAATAATCTTGTTATCGTAATCTTCGGATTGTGTCTTCGAGACCAAAAAATCGCGACTAAAAAACACTGAAAACTTTCATATTGCAGAAAAATAATAAATATTTTATTATAGTCGGCAGTTTACAGTTGACAAATTGACTTCTTATTTCTTTGTCCATTCCCGTGTCAAATACGGAATGTTGAATTACTTACCTAAACATACCCGAGTAAACACAAGTTTTGAGATGTTTAAAATAATTGAATGCTGCAAATTTTTTGTTTAATACAAAATTTCTAGATCACCTAAACCATCGGCAATGATGCTCCAAGGTGGTTCACAAAAATCATGGAAAATTGGCAAATGCCAAGGACATGAAAATGTCATGGAATACAAAATGGAGGTTTTGATATTTCGCTGAATACGATGAAGAAAATGACAGTTCTTTCTTGCCTCTAAAATAACTCATTTTTATTGTGAGGTTTCCAAGGATTGAAAGCGTTTATGGTACAAACCCCTAATATGGTAGGGGCAATAATTTTGATATGTATTACCGCTCTCACTATTCTCTATGGTATATCGAAGCTGTGAATGCAATATCGATAAATCTCAGTATGTCTCGCAAAAACTCGATCTCAAGAAAATTGCAATCTCGCAAAGTCAGGATTGGAAATCTAGCGAGATTTGGAGACCTTAGTATCTACTACCGCTTACCTTGAAAATGATTCATCAAATGTTATTTTGCAGGCTGACATGACTTTAGCATCCAGTATACAAAAAGGTCACAGAGGCCTTAAAACATTCACATGGACAGCCACAAAGTGGACGAGTGCATTAAACTGATGCCCAGACACCACTCAGAAGGAAATGGAAGGACCGGTAGTCATTCAGACAAGATCGATTATGGGGAGTAGCCACTGGAGTGAGGAATGAAAGATCTACATTGGAAATGAAGCCTGCTCAGTGAGAACAATATGCCAAAGTGCCCGTAAATGTCAGGTATAAAATTACTACTGACTAAATACTGCTGTATGGATGGAATAAATAATACTGATTGGCTTTACTATCCCATGTTTGGCAGCAGTTAATGTAGTGGTTGAAGCATTTGACTTTAAATTCAGAGGACTTTGGTTCAATTCCAGTTCTAGCCAGTATATTACCCAATTTTGCGAGCAAAGAGCACCTTAAACCCCTGTTTCCTTGAAGACCCTCGCAGTGTGGTTCTGTTAGGCCTTTTTCACTCTGATGTGACTGTGCTTCAGATGCTCTACCTACGTGCTATGTCGTCATCTCATTGTAAATAACTATTAACTATCATAGATTTAGCGGAGTGTGCAACATGTGCTGCTCATCTGTAGATGCTTGGACCAATATGAAACCCCGTAGTGTGAATAGAAGAGGGTCAATTGTCTGCCCAGACTCAGTGCATTTTTCACAGTAGGTGAACAATATTTGCTTAAGTGAGACATAAAATTGATAGAAATGTTGAATCATAACTAACATTAACCCTTACCACACTGACAATTGTACATCACATTACTATAGCAATCTGATTCTGTGACAACAGCGTGCTAAGGGTTAAGATACAGGTTGAAGTTTATGTACAATATTATTAAGTGAAATGCTTTCACTTTGCTCTGGTGCCAATAAATTCAACAACTTTGTAATATTCAGATCACACTAGGCTAGCACATGGCAAAATGGCCGGGCTGCATATATCTCATCTGACAAAAACATCAGCGTTTAATTACAATTTTTTGCCGTGATAACATGATAACAAGTCATTTAACAAACCTGAAAAAGACCAATGCAGGCATAACTTCGGCCAAATAACCATAGTCTAGGATGACCAATTTTCAAAAGAAGGTTTGTACGCGAAAATACAAACATTGGCAGAGGTTAATTTCCTATGAGAAGACCATACATTATGTGCTAACTTTTAACTCGCTAACCTCAGCACCAAGCAGTTTGAGAGGATATTTTTAAAGAAAATATCAAAATTGGATAAATGGATGAATGGACAACAGACTAACTCTGATTAGAATTAGATTAATTGCGCATTTATATATTAAACATTCTTTATTAGGTATATTCTTCATATTTCGTTATATAGCTAGCGCAGTATCCTATATGTATATCTGCAAGATATAAAAAATATATACATATTTAAGACAATTCCCTCACCTGTTATTATCATCAGAGTCGGTTTGGTTCATAAGACCGAGGTTTTCCAAGAACGATGGAGGCATGCTGGGAAATGCTGAACTGTACGTGCTGTTGACCAATAAATCGTCGGGCTCATCAAGGACTGTCTCAGCCGGTGATAAAATCCTCGAGTCTTCGTCACCAGAAAGCAATTCATCCGGAGCAAGTGTCCGTCTCAAAGACTCGTTCTGGATCACAGTTCCCGGTGGACTTCTGTCGCCGTAGTTGTCATCATCCTCGAATCTCACGTCATATTTAGAAATCATATCGCTCCGACTCGAGTTATGATTGACGTTGTTGTTATTGTTATTAACATTACCGCATTCGTCGCCGCAGTCATTCCTGGTGATTTTATCTGACCGTCCGTTCGCATCGGCCATGTGTAATTTCGAGTTTAACTGCATTCCAGATTTGGTATCATCTATATGCGACATTTTATCTATGACCTGACTATCTCGGCTTCTCGTTGAATCTACTGGAGCGTCGGTGGGTCTAACAGAACCCGCATCGAGAGTGATTTGAAACTCGACCTTCTGACTCATCGCGACTGGGCTGTTGTTTGTACTGCTGTTGTTGCTCTTGTTGTTGTTATTGTTGTTGTTGTTGTTGCCTTCAGACATTTCGGTGAGCTCGGGCATCTTCAGGTGATGTTGCACCTGCTTCTTGCGGAGTAGTCGATCCTGAAATAACACGCATGATCCTTATGTACCCATCTAATGACTACACTGCTTCACTTTTTCAATATAGGCAGACCGACAGTTAAAAATTATGTGAAGTACCACGAAAGCTTGCAAATACTGCAAGATCATGTCAAACATGGTTCATGTCTAACATAGGCATCTATACAGGTGATGCCACATATCGATGGGCAAAATCGAGACCATTTGTGGCTTGTTCAGATACATTTTCCGAGCCAGAATTAATATCAAGTTATACATAAACATATGATGGCTGAGTTACCCATTAATAAGTGTGTATTAGTGTACAACTTTTTAAAAAAATAATGAATAGTTAGTTTTACTACCGAAAAATTAAATTAACCACATTAATAATACAGTCATACCACATACGGCATTGTGGATGAAAAACTTAACGCGCTTTACAGAATCTATGGCGGATTTTGATATGTGGAATCGAAGAACAACACCTTTTAAGACTGAAAATAATTTATTTCACAAGCTTTCGAATATTCACAAGCTTTCGCGATGATCAAGCGGTGATCAGTCCTCATTCATCATCAGACTAACGTGGCTATCCCCACATATTTCGATATGTGGTGACCCAGATAGTAGTGAACACCTTCGAGGATGACTGCACCGAAGATTCCTAACCTTCCCATTCATGCGGCTGATTGGCAAATGCCATGGTATTTACCTATCTATGTTACATGCTGTGTTACATCTGCGTTACGTAGTTATAATATATAGAGAGGATTAAATAGTGACGAGGCAAGCACTACAATAAATCATAGGGGCTTGGTCATTAGACTGCGAGAAGACCCACCCAAGACCGAATGCTGTTGTAAACGATATTATAGAAAACAATATGTTATAATATACGATAAAAAAATATCAATGGAAGAATTTCTGGTACAAAAGTACAAAATATTGCAAAAAAAGAGTAATTAAGTAATAAATGCATGTACCAAGGTTTCAAGTTATTATTTCTAAGTCTCGTAGGCATCATCTTGTCACAATGACGAAGGGATTATATGGCACTTAGAATAAAACTTCATTATTATGATTATTATTAGGAGAATGTGTAGGTATATTTTATCAACAGATATATTACGAAGATGAAAATAGCAGCATTAATGACTGAATATACCTTCTCTCGAAAAGTTATATGCTTGTCAAAGATAACACCTAAACTGCGAGCCTTAAGTTATTATAACTAATCCTAACAGCAAAATTCAATTACACATGACAGAGATAAGCTAGAACTCAAACTACTCAAAAACGAAATCTATGTAGACAAGTACAATAACCACCGACTAGATACAAAACACAGCATGACCTACTCACATAATTTGGTCTCCTTACAAACTTGTGTAATTCTGAAAAACTCTCTGACTGCGTTAGATACAAGGTCTTGTCTGTCTTTCGCGATACGTTACTTCGTTATTATATGAAGTAAACACACAGGAATCGCTTAAGATATGACTATCATTCGATTTGTCATCACAGAAAATATCAACAGAAGAGAAATTTGATTGGTGGTATGCCAGTACTACTACATAGGAGAGCATGTACTAAAATATTTGAGATGGGTTGGATTAAACACAGCTTGAAAACCCTGTTAATGTTTCAAAACACTGGTTATATATCGGTGAAATACAAAGGCGACATATAACCATTGCTATACTAAGGAAATATATAAAGTAGACCGTAGATATAGTCATTGTAGCCATAATGTAATATGTGTTATCACACAAAAAGTGCGGGTACATTTTATATATATCACAGATTCAATACAATCTCACCTTAGACATGACGTTAAATGACGTACACTATACGGTATAGCACCATCAGCGAGCGCTGAGCGACAATACGGAGTGACGCGTGAGTAAGAAATGCAACGATACCCACCTATGTACAGACGTCATCGAATAATATCGTTAAGAATTATCAGTCGCATTAGCCCAAAATCACATATATCCGACGTCCAAGTCTACCTTTAATAGTGTTCTAATTATATAAAAACCGTATACTTATAAAAATAGTGACAGTGCCGCCCTAGCCGATGTAATGATTTATCGGTGGTAATTTAGCGCGGATGAACGGGTGAGAGTGACGTAAAACGAATTAGATTCGCGGAGGATACGCCGCCGAGCGAGTAAGATTTTATAAGCTCGTGACGCATAACCGATGTTATAATGGAAGAGGAATGGTTACTGAGAAAAGCTGGGTCGGGGATAACGCAGCTAATCAGCGAATCGATTGTATACTCCGGTAAATCTAAAAAACTCGAATACAGAATTGCTTTTGTTGACAGGGCTATGAGATAAAGATATCACCTGGGGTTTGATTTAGTGTATGAATGATAATGCTATGCGTGTGCGCGTGTATTAATAGGTCACATAATAATAATAATATCGTTGGATGTATGGCCCTCTATCAAGAATCAGGAAACAGCCACCCACAGACCAAATGTTGCCTGTGTCTGCATGTACAACCATTCTCCGTAAATTATTCAATTCGGATCAACTGTTTTTGAAATGAAATGAAATTTTATTGATTTATAGTGCCCTTTTAACACATGGCTATCAGAGACACTTTACAAATTTATGGTTGCTATGATTAACTAGAAATACAAGGAATACGGTTCAAAATCGAACTCGGTATACCATGAATAAATCGAAATTAGGTAAAATAGGTATATACAGTAAGATCACATATAAAGAAAATATAACAGCACAGATTAGAGAAACACGAAAAACACAAAATATAAGAAAATTACATAGTATTGCGCTGTGAGATTACCCCCTGTCAACTTAGCAAAAGGCTTTTTGTTCACTACAGTGAAAATCAACTTATATCATGACTGGAGCGAGGAATTGTGGGCCCAATTAGAAAACTGGACATGTGGCCCCTACTAGACAAAAGTGAAAATGTATGTTTGCATTTGGTGCATTGAGTCGAGCGTTTTGTACTCTTTTTGTTGAAAGATAGCCTTTCTTATGATACGGCAACCCTTTTCCTAGCATCACAAATGTCCAGACCATTGCTATACCATAGTCCCGCAATACGTCTCATGTCAACATTGATAAATCCAATTTCCAAAATTCCAGGGGCATAATCACCTTACGCACACTTTCGTTGCTTATTACGCGCCTTTTATATTGTCGCAACAATTCAGTCATCCGATAGCAAAATAACTCACTTGATCAACAATCCCATCAGTAGTATAGGTTTTTTCCTGTCCATTTCTCTCCAGCTATTTATAGATCCACATTGGCTATCCTAATGACCATCGCATTGACCAACAAACTCACTCACACCAAACAAAGGTTGTACCATGTGAACCCGTACTATGAATTTCTGCTAATTCAGCATGCATAATAGATTAATAAACAATGTGAGAAATTAAAATTTACGATTCGTCTTTTCACTTTATTCCCTTAGAATTCCAAAAATTAAAAAGGTAACTTCATCACCACTGGCACAAGCTCTCTTGCAATGAGGGACCCCATTTGATAAAATTGATTAATCAGGCCTAAAACCGCACGAGAAAAATAGTATACTGGTTTTTTTTTAGTCCAATTAGGTATTCATTCCGGTCTAAAATACAAACAAAAAATGAAGAAGTAAGAATTTTCTGGCATTTCTATACATATGGTAATTATTATTGTGAGTGTGTTCCTTAGAATTTTTGGAGTTATTGTAATGTGGTTGTTAGATAAAAATGTTTCCTTACGAGCTATACAAAATTAACCGAAACTGAATGCAAATTGGCATTCAAGTATTTTAAATAGCCTCGATCGTTAAGTCTTTCTCACTTCGGAGTCCAATCACTTTCATCAGCATCATACCTTTGTAACACTTGGCTGACCCTAACAATCCCAATTAGTGGATTCATAATGACCAATAGTCTTGACCGGATGCCTCAATGTTGGGTTTACAATGTTTTGCATACCTTGTGAACAGGACATTTGCCAAGAAAAAAAATGATTTACAAAAATTCCACGATAACACGAGCTCTCATATGATCAACTGTACTTGAGTAGTTATGTAACGAAATTACACCTGATATGAGGTTTACTTGTGAACTTCAAGAATTCCTCATCAGTTGAGTAATGAATATCAAATCTGATGAAGTTCAAAGGTGAAAGGTAAAGTACAATACAACATTTAAAGACCGCAAGTATCAGCCAACGCTCTCAGAGCCATTACGATGAATGTTTTATCGTTTTTCTATATTCAGCGCATATACAATACCTTCGACACGCGCATACCACCCCGTTTACTTTTGAACTTTTTGAACAAGCGTACTTCATAAGTTGTGTAATGAACATCTCATCTGATAAAGTTTACCTTTGTAAATCAAGATCGAACAAATAAGAATAAAAGGTAACACCTTTAGGCACTAAAGAAAATTTGAGACCCACCGTCAAAATCAGTAGGGAGTCGGAAAATCCCCAAATCAGTCAAATGCTAATAATACATTACAACATAAAAATATAGAATTTTGGTGTTTTCCATTTGAGGGTACTTCAGTCATTAAAAATTCATAAAAAATATATTTTTCTGTATGAAATATGCTTAAAATATCGTATTATTACCAATTTAAACTGTGCGACAATGTTTGGTCGTCGTTTTCTCAATATTAAGTTTCTCCACTATGATGTATATATTTTCCGATATTATTGTTACCTCTTTGTGGATTATTATGATTTTAGTATTATTAGAAAGCTGCTCTCATTCTCTCTCCAGACATGTATAAATCACTAAATTGACAAATTGAGACTCATATATTATTATTACTACTGTTATTGCAAAGGTCTGCCATTCGGCAGATATTGTCCTTGGGTTAGTATCTTTCAGATTTGTTCAGCATCTCCTCATGGGATCAAAGGGGAGTAATTCCTATCGACTTTTTATTTAGAAATCTTTATCTCCATTTCCTCTCAGTGCAAAGGTCTGCCATTTGGCAGATATTGTCTGTGTAGGTCTCATTCAGATTAGTTTAGGTCATCTCTGTTTATGCAATTAGATGTGATTTCAGCCAAGGTTTATCCACAAATCTGTATTTTCTTGTTTTGGTATCTTAATGGGAATTTCCTGGTCTCTTCGGCCTCTTGTTTTTGATGTCAGGCAGTCTCCTTGTTGTCTTCTCATTCTAATATCAAGATGGCCTCTCTGGCCTCTTGTTCTCTATTTCTCTTTTTTCGTTTGAACGTCTCGATGCCTGTTTGACCTCTTGTCACTTGACCTCTTTGACCTCTTGGTGACTTAAGTGCTTTCATTTGAGCAAACAGTCGATTTCCCCCCAAGAAATATCAGGATTTCCACACGATAACAAAATACCTAGTGAGATCAGCTTTCCCAGTTGTTAGCCGCCCGGTACTGTTGTACTACAGTTCTGTATTGCCTGCTACAGCTGCCCATCATCATCTGTTAGATTTTTTCCCCACCATCTGGCATAGCTCTCCATCATTTGGTACAACTTTCCGTCATGTAAACATAAGCTGCATGATCTATTCCTTGAGTAGAGTCATTTTATTAACACGGTGATTTGTTTATAGTATTAGTATATATACCCCAAGCAGTGCCACATGTTGCCTGCTGCTGCGTAGATTGGAACATTTAATTAAGACGATTGATTATTAGCATTGCCATACACCGTCTAATCAATTCTACATTTGTTCACTGTATTCCGTGTATTATGGTCAGGAACTCTATTTATTGATCGTGTTCGGTGTGAAATAATCAGAAATACTATTTAATTAATCTCGGACAAGACCTATGATTATAGAGATATGAAAATACGCCAGTGCCTTTGCAATTGATTACGTTTGATTACGTTTGATTACGGTTGATTACGGTTGATTATGGTTGATTGCGGTAAATTACGGTTAATTACGGTTGATTATGGTTGATTGCGGTTAATTACGGTTAATTACGGTTGATTACCGTAAATTGCGGTTGATTACGGTTAATAATGGTTGATTACGGTTGATTACGGTTGATTACAGTTAATTACAGTTAATTATGGTTGATTACGGTTAATTACGGTTGATTACAGTTAATTACGGTTGATTACATTTGATTACGTTTGATTACAGTTTATTACGGTTGATTATGGTTGATTGCGGTTAATTACGGTTAATTACGGTTGATTACAGTTAATTGCGGTTGATTACGGTTAATAACGGTTGATTACAGTTGATTACAGTTAATTACAGTTAATTATGGTTGATTACGGTTGATTACGGTTAATTACAGTTAATTACGCTTGATTACGGTTAATTACGGTTAATTACGGTTGATTACGGTTAATTACGGTTGATTACGGTCTGCTTGTAAATCACGGTGGGTTGATTAATTTCAGAGCAATGTCGCTGGCACACAACGTTAACATGTACGACTGGCTGCAAAAGACACGCGAGGGCATCAAACCATGGGCGGTGTTCCTGAATACATCGAAGATGAGACCACCGAAGTCTCTGGCGCCAGTACGATCGCGCATCGTCACGAACGTCGAACGGTTCCAGAGTAATTATCTCTTCGTCTTTCTCGGCCTCATTATTTATTGCATGTGAGTCGATTTTTACAAGGGCAACATCTATAGATCTTGCAAATATCGGCCGATAAAGGCTCTCAGATGTGGTTTATTATGAGGGTTTATGGCCAGAGTTTGAGCGCAACATTTATAGATCGCATCTCGCAAGTATCAGCCAATAAAGGCTCTCAGATGCCGTTTACTCCGAGGGTTTATGGCTAAAGTTTAAGTGTAACATTTACAGATCGCATCTCACAAGTATCAGTCAATAAAGGCTCTCAGATGTTGTTTACTCCGAGGGTTTATGGCTAAAGTTCAAGTGTAACATTTATAGATCGCATCTCGCAAGTATCAGCCAATAAAGGCTCTCAGATGTGGTTCACTCCGAGGGTTAATGGCAAAAGTTTAAGTGTAACATTTATAGATCGCATCTCGCAAGTATCAGCCAATAAAGGCTCTCAGATGTGGTTCACTCCGAGGGTTAATGGCAAAAGTTTAAGTGTAACATTTATAGATCGCATCTCGCAAGTATCAGCCAATAAAGGCTCTCAGATGTGGTTCACTCCGAGGGTTA
>WURV02104657.1:0-19934 GCA_011762755.2 Epimenia babai | reverse complement strand
TGTTACCTACAGCGTCAACTACAGTGTTACCTACAGCGTCAACTACAGTGTTACCTACAGCGTCAACTACAGTGTTACCTACAGCGTCAACTACAGTGTTAACTATAGCGTTACCTACACCAACTACAGTGTCACCTACAGTGTCAATAACAGTGTCAACGGGTTTCTTAAACCATCATCTTGACGTATTTTTTCTCTAGATAAACTACATTGATGAACCAGCATATAAAAAGGTATAAGGTAGTAGTTGTCATTCTGCCTCAATATCAGATGGTGCCTTTATCCACACGGACGAATCCATCATCCATTCTCCCCAGACAAACCATCATTTCTGGCTTCACCATCTCGAGCTTGATCTTCATGTCTCTGTCCATCAGCGAGTTTACCCATCTCATCTCCGCCTGCAGCCACGTTGTCTCTGGTATTATCGAGACCACTAGGGTCGAGGTAATTGTGGCCATCAGATGTCATCATTTCATGATGGCTACCTATTGATTGGCCATCAATGTCAAGACCTTCACCAGCATCGTTGTCATCTTCAACCTCATCATCACTCTCAGAGTCGTTGCACTGAGTATTTCCTGTAGGAATAAATATCACACGATGAAAGCATTCGAAAATTATTCAATCCTGACTAATTATCTCACTGTTATTACTATTTCTGACAAAGAAAAAAAATTATCTAAAATCTGGATGCCTAGACAAGCAATAAAAATTGAGATTTGTTGAAATATACTGGAAGTATTATTTTTTAATACGTTTTAGTTATTATATGCTCAATATTGTTATACATGTATCACATTTTTATTATTGAATGTACTCTTATTCATCAAAAAATATTTTTAAAAAAATACATTAGAGTATAATAAATATTAATTTACTATTTAAATTTTCTTTCTATGTAAGAAAATTACCAGTATTTGCATTTGCAATTTTTTTCTTTTTACTCGCTTTCATCCGTTCTTTTTTCTTCAGCCTGTTGAATCAAAAAATCGAAAATCGCAAATGGACAGAAGAACTGTGTACTAAGTCAAAAAATCCCCCTGGAAAAGTAAATTTGTGAGAAGTTTGCTGGCTCTTGTTGAAGAGCCGTCTTCATCAATGATTTGTGGTAAACAATCACTTGGAAAAATCCGAGGAGTTTGGCGTGGACTTGGATACAACCACTGACACCGACAGTGGAGGGTGTCTGATCATTTCTCTATACTGTCCAAAACTTTCCCATTACATCGTGTGTCGCAAGTTGTAAGTAGTCATACAGGTGAACCATGGAAGCATCACTGACACAAAAAAATACGGTACTGTATCGCAGTTTAAAACACTCTGCCACAATACATGGTTTACCCACAATAGTTTTATGGAACACTAAACGCTTCCCTACCACACCACAAAGCTTTCTCAGTTACCCAGTCTTCTGCCAGAATACTCACCTTACTGCAAGAATAACCAGTTTTCTGCCACACTACACAGTTTTCTACCACAATGCCCAGTTTTCTGCCACAATAGCCAACTTTCTGCCCACACTACACAGTTTTCTGCCACAATGCCCAGTTTTCTGCCGCAATGGCCAACTTTCTGCCCACACTACACAGTTTTCTGCCACAATGTACAATTTAATGAAACACTGCAAAATTTTATGCTATACTACATAGTATTCTGTCACTTTACCATGTTTTCGGCAACGCGGCACAGTTTTTTGTCACAATACACACCTTACATGTTGGTGCCAGTGGTGTAGTGGTTAGAAGCGCTGTCTGTCATGCGAAAGGTTGCGAGTTCGAACCAGCACAAACCAGGGATTTTTTCCCGCGCCTTCCACAATAGGAAATAAGCAAGATTTTCATGCATGAACATTGAGAAAGATTTGTCGTGGAATGGTTTCTGATAAAAATATCTGAGGGATACGTATAACAGATCAATGTTGTACGTGCGACTGACATTTATTTATGAACTAGCACCAAAACCTCGCCTTTACCTTTTACTGCAACAATAAACAGTTTTCTGCCACAATACAGACCTTTTATTGCGCTTTTTCGCCGTTCGCTCTTCGGCATCAGTTATATTCTGTTGCACCTTTTTTATGTAAGCTGCATCCAAATCTTCCTAAAATCATCCAGTGATTAAAAACATATTTTTTATGAAAAATACACAAAATACACAATATACAATACAGAATCTTGCATCGAAAGGTACCAAAGAAAAATTCAACAAGACTCACATACTTTCACTGAACATACATTTTGCATGATAATGTAGCAGAGGAGACAAATGGGTCTATGAGAGAGAGAGAGAGAGAGAGAGAGAGATAGATCAACAGATTGATTGATTTTTAACATAACAAGATGAATTTCTGTACATCTGAAGATAAAAACAACAGATCATTTCCATTGTTGATATCCCTGCTGTGATATGGTGGTATAATATGAGAGACAGTGTACAAACAATGGAACAATCTAGTAAGATGTTACCCTACCCCATGCACAATAACCCAGCTATATCACCGTATATTTTGGTCCCCTTGGTTGACCTTCGACCTAGTACTTAAGTATAAGTAAAATTAAATCGCGAGAACACGAGTTCGGTGGAATTGAGAGAAACCTTAGTTCATGAATGGGAAGTCTTTGCGAAGCTGATGCAGTTAAAACCTAAAAGGATACTGACTGTAACCACACCACGTGGTGGAAATCCAAGATAATGACAAAAAAATTAAACAAAAATCGCCTCTACATATACTCTATACTCTTGCAACGAGAAACAAATGACGCTATTTTAACTAGCATTTTTATCAAATCCTCTTATGACTTATGCCTCTTGGTTCCTCACGAAACACAGGACCGCAACAACACATTTCCAACGCACTCGGTTCTGACAGGTCCTCCTCAGTTTGCCCCACGTCATACCAGCTCCCTCAACCTCAGCATCGATGATCCTAACGACTGCTTCATTCGGCCCACTTTTCGCTCTTCCTGTGGATTCCAATCCAGGGCCAGTTTGGTGACATTTGATGCTGACTTGCGTAGAGTATGAGTAATCCATCCCCGTTTCCGTTTTTATTTCTGTTTCTACGGGAGTTTGTCCTGTCCTTTACCATAAGTGTTGAATTATAATAACTTTGGACCAACTAATATGGACGATATTTCGAAGGCATCGGTTTGTGAATGTCTGTAGTTTGGTGATGTTAGATTTTTTTACCCACCATGTTTCTGAACCATAAACCAACTTCACATTGGTGTGGAATATCCAAATTTTGTTGTGCGGTGATCTGGGCGGTTGATCAGAGCGGTTGATCTCAAAAATGGATGCAGGATGTTGAAGGCATATCTTGCTTTATTAGTTTGGCACTTGATGTCTTCATCTGACCCTCCATCTTTACTTACTACACCACGCTGGTATACAAACTTGCTGACATCCTCGATATCTCCCTGATGGAGACACCCAGACTCTTGCTGTTTGTTGTTCACCCTCATTACCGTAGTCGTACTGATGTTGATTAGAAGCCCAGTTTTCTCTGCTTCGTCTGAGACACGACATAAGTTTTCTTGTGCATCTTGTTGATTATGGGAGAGAAGGCTAATATCATCCGCAAAGTCCAGGTCCCCCAGCTGCTTGCTGAAGGTCCACTGAACGCCTCTACTCTGACCCGCTGCAGACTGACTCATGACCCAGTCAATCGCAAGCAGAAAAACGTACCCTCATGTACTGCAGTAAAATAAATCTATGAAATACCTTTTCTGATTTGCCCAAAATAAACTTCTGCCGTGCGTACTCGCGTCGTCTGATCCCCCTGTAAACATCAAAGTCGCCACTTCCCACCCCAGCACTTGACCCTGTTAAAATGACGATACATCTAAGATTAAGAAACACCTGGAAAGTAAAACTTAACTTCGGGCTTCAGCTGGTCCTAATTTAATTTGTTTATGATGTCACGATGAAGTACCTCTCATATATCACAAGTCAATATAAAGGGCAATTGTACAAGCGGTATAATTAAGTTGACTTAATTAAGTTCCCAAGAAAATAACAAAGCAGACACAAAAGTTCACATTTTTGCAAATAATTGTTTTCAATTCCAGATTTTTCACCCCGATTGAAATGTGTCTATAATGTATTTTATATAAAACAAACATAATATTGTGATAAGACAATGAAAAATCAATCATATTCAGTAAAAAGCAACGTACAACGCCTTTAGAAGTATTTTCCTGTACATTAAGAGCTGAAAAACGATGAAAAACGTTAGATGACGCAAACTTTGATGTTTCCAATGACAGTGGCCATCTTTAAGCGATGTGTAGACACCACAATCATGCCTTTGTTCATTTTAAAACTGCAGCGTATTTCATTCTTTTGCGTGGTTGAGGTGATATCTCGATTTTATAACGTATGAATATATTCTGATAAGTTCTCACCTCAGGCCCACATTTGTATTTGTGTCAATACCCGAGTTAATTTGCATATGAAGTGATCATGTATTCTATTGGTTGATTACTGTGAGTGATATTCGGGAAGAAAAAATTCGCAAATTCCACATGTGTGTAGATTTAATAGCTCTGCTACACCAGACTTCCTGACTGGAAGTACATTGTACTACATTAATTGTATAGTATATTGTACTACACTAATTTTATAGTATATTGTACTATACTAATTGTATAGTATATTGTACTATATTAATTGTATAGTATATTGTACTACACTAATTGTATAGTATATTGTACTACACTAATTGTATAGTATATTGTACTATACTAATTGTCTACAGGGCTCAATTGAATAATAATTTATCCTGACAAGACGAGGTAGCTGAGTGAATACATTTAGCAATACACTACATGTTTGTTGAACCAAATCTAAATAACTCAGGCAGCTAGGCTGCTCAATACGGGTACCTTTATCTATCCTGATTAAACACGATGAATGGGCCAAAATAGCACATTTTAAAGACTTGTTATGGACGAGATTCAATAATTAGCGTATTAAATATTGACCATGTTTTTATTTTCTAATCACAGCATCGTTCATGGACATCGATCCATCTTCGTTGATTAACCAAGTTTCCAACCATCATTAGGGTCAAAATTTCAACTCCGAAAAATTGTGGACGAGGAATAATGCCGAGAGAAGGGGGTCGAATTATATGGTACGTTGATGTTAAAATGATGTATTTTAGGCCTCAAAATTAACTTCTCTACGTTGGTTAACTTAGATGGTGGTATATTCTACACTTAATAGTCAGACTGTATCATTTGCTCTATAATTTTATGCTATTAAATCATTTTATATATGATTACAGTACTTTCATTAACGTCACATTTTTACCCCAAATATTGCGAATAAATTCCAGTGGTTCTCGTAACTTCCGTTCTTTCGGTCTTTCAGGAATGAAGACCTCTTTGTTAGCCTGCAAACAAACACTTATTGCACCTAGCTAATGAGGCAAATGATCCAAAATACAATAATAATGGGTGTAAACAGACAACAAGCCAATACACAATATTTATACTAGTGAATCAAATAGATGCCACACAAAACTGTTGTGGCAAAATATCACTCACGGATATGCTGGTAGGTAGGTAAAAGCTGCCTAAAGGCTGTGTCTTACAGTCTACAATGGTTTGAGGTATGTTTGAGAGTTTAAATGGGTGTATACACCAGTCAGTAGATATACCAATCTGTGTGTTTCGTCTGTTGCTACTGGCTATGTGCGTCAGTTGTCATCTAAAAAGATTTCCATGTATTGAGTATCATATTGGTTCCCATTCTTTTCCTTGTTAGTCATTTAGTAAAAGGCTGATTACCGAGGTAATCCTGGTGTAGGCCATCCATGGCCCTTTACAATGCTCCAATTCCCACTCTAGTCGGTTTATGTCTTAATATGAATTGGAAAAGAATTCCAGAACATGAGTGCACAAGGTAAGAACGCCAGTTGACACTTTCCGCCGCAACGAACCAGTGCGATGCGGGTGAGGTTATGGATAGCGTTAGAATACAGTATATATACATGTCATGGCGGTACATTGACGGGAAGATCGCACTAGTTCACTGCGCCCATTTTCCCTTTCAGTATTGGCTACAATGTAAACTCATTGACGAGTCCGCACAGCATGCTTTCGTTGAAGTTTTTCCAACTTTAGTCGTTGAAGATCCGTTGCATTTCTGATCTTTTTTATACTCGTTCCAACTTCTGATGTCTTTGTTTCGTCCTCTTGATTCGACATATTGATATGAGCTAAGTGTAATACAAACAGATACTAAGAGCAGTCGTCTTATAGTAAAAGTTACAACTTTGTTGCGTTTCACCTGGAGATTTTAATTTATTGACAGTCAGTGATAGTAGATTCGGAGTGAAATTGAAAATGAAAGCGAAACTATACACTTCCGCATTAATTTTGCTACTAATATTATTCCATAAGTACATTCTAAGACAGATATTCTGTATTTAAAAAAATGAAAAACTACAGGTTGTCTACAAAATACAGTTATCAACGTGCTGCTTCAACTCTACTTGGATTCGTTGAATAGTCAAAAAATTGTATAATTTCACAGAAAGATCAGTCATCGGACTTGCACCTGGTAAGAATACAGCAGCAACCTGGGGCCAATAGGCAAAACATGCCAATAGTAAGGTACACATTTCGTCTAGACTCGCGAGTGGCCGAATGGTGAGGGCCAAACCATCTTCCATACGAGAGGCCCGTGGGTCAAATGCATGACGCGATAAAAATGTATTCAGCAGGTTTCTCAAATATGCAATGTAAATACTTAGTGTTAGTACAACCTGATACGCAGGAAATATTAAATAATATTAAATAAAAAATGCTCGGTTCTCGTGCTCAAAATATCAAGAATTTGTATTGAAGTGGATTAATGAAATAATTCGTGAGTTTATAACAAATTATTATAAGTGTCACTGGCCTTTATCTATCAATAATTTGCATCAATAAGTAAGCTTACGCCTACCACGTTTTCTATACTGTAGCAGCTATTAATCGATGAATTTGATTGATACTAAACATCACACAAGCATCCACGGGGCATCTCATTTGTTATACATTGCTTTGATAGAATGGGTAATTTGGTCTCTGTTGCGTAAATGTCACATTTTAGTAATATTAGCATCTGGATATTTCTGTGCTTCATTATGCATTTTAGTGTTTTATTATACCCATGAAATCACGCAAATGCATAGATTATGTGGTATTTTAATAACAATAATTTTTATTTTTAAAAAGTTATTGTTTTTGAGTAAAATAAAAGGTTTTAAACTTTTTGGCTCCAGGGAACCACATAGGATGGATATTACAAATTATGCACAAAAATTTTCAAAGCGGACCCAATGTTCATTAAAACGTCCATTAATGTCAGTATATCGTGTAACCACCACGAGCATTCAGGACATCAAGAACCCTTCTCCTCATCCCTGATATTAGGTGCTGAATCTCTGCCATGGCTACTCCACGCCATCCTCGTGTAGTGCCGCCTCTAATTCATCAAGATCGTGTATGGGTGGATTCCTCTGGTTGCCTATCGACCAATCATATCCCAGATATCCTCAATGGTATTGACTTTTTTCTGGCCATGGTAGAGTGGTGATGGTGTTGCCCCGCAGAAATTTGATTACTGTACGAGATCTATGGGGTCTTGCATTGTCATCCATAGAAACTGGACGTGAATTAAGCACATGTGGCACCACTAGGATTTCAAGGATTCTGCTGTGGTATCTTTAGCCAGTTAGTCTTCCCTGAAGTTTCTGAACGTCTAACTTACAGTCATAATGACTCATGTATATCATCTCTAATATATGTAATACATTGTAATTTATATACCACGTGAAAAAAATGTATAGGGTGGCCCATTAACTTTTTCCCTACTAAAGATATAGCTTCAATGGAGATAGTCACCATGTATGGCAAAGTCTCATTCAGGGAATATGTCTAAAAATTTGGCCAAAATTTCAGGGCATATGTATAATCCCTGAAAATTTTAGGAATTATACATATTCCCTCAGTGAAACTGGGAATATACATGTTCCCTAGAAACTTAAGGGATTATACATATTCCCTGAAAATATATTTTCCCTGTTACATATAACGGTAAAAGCTAGAAGTTAGGTAAGAATAGGCTGATTACCGAGGTAATCGTTGTGTGAGCCAGTCATGGCCCTTTAAGAAGCTATTAGCTTATGTGGTTAATGGATTATCCTTACTCATAAGAGGTGGGGGAAAACACCTTGTGAGAAAAACCCACCGAGTCTGGACAGAGCTGACCTTTTCCATTCATGCCAGTGGTTGCAAATGTCGACAGGCTAGATATGTCGCAGGCAACAGGAAGTCTGTGATATTTTAATGGTTATTTACAATGGGATGACAACACCGCGGGAAGGTAAGAGACATAGACCATCCATGGAGCATCTAGAGCAGTTACGTCAGAGGAAAAAATACCTAACAGAACCACAGTGCCCGCAAAACGCGACAGGTAATATAGTGGCTGGAACGAGGATTGAACCAAGGTTCTCTGGATTCAAAATAAAATGCTCTAACCACTACACTAACTGCCTCCCCACAAAAACTTAGAAGCTGTAAGTTTCAAGTCAGTAGAGCAGATCGCAAGCATAATTTACGTGTAACCCATGAGGGCAGCCAGCGAGTTGAGTACTTAAGGTCGCTGCTTTCCCGTGATGTCATTCAGTCAATCATTTCCAGAAGTACCTCTCTAAAATTGGGCAACAATCGATAGTCAAGGAATCGTATCAGCACAGAATGGATGCCGCCGTATACGTTTATTGATTAAAAATTACATCTCGCCACCAGTTTTAGCCTGTAAATGTAGTGCATGCCCTTTTGAACCTCCTACCAAGGATTAAGCAGATGGCCTCAGAAGGAAAGGTTTCATAATCCAGTAAAACTACAAAAACAAAGAGTCACACGTGATGTAGTTATGGTCTATAAGAACATGTATTTATATAGATATCTCTCACAATGTGTGTATACAAAAGACATTGGTTGCTACACTATCCAACTGTCTGTAAATTTCTACCTAAGTTGAGGACAGGAACAAGTATAAATTAGTTCTATTTACAAAAACTGTACATAATAACTAAAGAATGTGATAACAATGTTGACAAGCACATTTTAAATTCAAAAAGTCATAATTTTTTTAATAATCATTTTTCTATACAGAGATAAAGAAAGTTTATAATTAAGTACCAGATGGAAACTTCTAAAAACTAAACGATTAAAGGGGACATAATCAGAATAGAGGGTACTGACTTTAGACTGGTATTGTGACTAAAAGATTTTGCTAGTCATCAAAAAGACTACGTTAACACCCACATGAGTAAATTTGGCGATGTATAGGTACATTGCCAAAAACAAAAAATCACTTCTGAACTCAAAGGCACAAATAGTAAAGATGTATACATATTTCACTTATTTTATTTGTTATGTTCGTACCAGGTTTAACACTGTTTAACAAGAGGTTAAGATTAAGGTGTACGCAACAATTTTGGGTAACCGGAAATCAGAAACAAATCTCATTTCTTACTATAATCTGCGTAATATAAAAAAACTGCTTAAGATAATATTTAAAAATAATGAATCATGAAGATATGGATATGAATGAATATAAACAATGAGGTTAGATAATAATGCTGAAATAAACAATTTTCCATTTTTTTACAGTCAGATGATGCCTAAGAACATAATAACATTGAAATGATAGTTATGATTAGTCAAAAATATTGGATTAAACATGCTGAAACCCGTTGCAAAAAATCAGAAGGAGTAAAAAATGATGTTTAAAATGGAAATAGAGACAGTTATATTAGTCATAAACCTTTTCCAAAGTAATATTAACAAAATTACTAATATGTACTTTAATGATTGTAAAGCTAGTCATATGAGGTGAGGATGTAGAGGTGTATGGGGTATGGGGAGGGTCAGCGGGTGTATCATTAGAATCGCTGAGTCTGTTGTAGCCTCTACCCAGTAGACTACCTGGTACAAGCTCCTCCAACCCCATGTGGACATCGATCTACGTAAGTAGTGGAGATCCCTTACGGGTGCTTATTCCAGGCCTTCTTTCCTCTGATGACGTGATCGTACTGCGGCGCTTCAGGTGTACCGATGGGGCGGTCCGTGGGGGCATTTACCCCATCTTACTGTACACAATTCTCGACTATCGCAGATTCTTCAGAGGAGACACGCGACATGCGGAGAGTCTGTCAGTTTTCAGTAACCGTAACGTTAGTGGACGACGGTCAACTATCTGTCCAGCAGCGGTGGTTTGGGCTGATGTCTCCACCAGAGTGAACGAATCTAGCTATACTCAGTGACATCACGCTCATCACGCTCAGGTATAGTGATGCTCTGTGTAGTTTGTGAAGCCCTGATGGTGACCTATTCACGGGATAATGAAATTGGATCATACATCAGTTTGGGTTAAAGACCAAGTTAGAATTGCCTTGCCTAAAGTTCCATAGTTATATCTGTCATATAAGTGGTCTCTACCTGTCATATAAGTGGTCTCTACAGTATGAATGCCTCCACAAAATCTGCTCAAGAATTTGCACTGACTAATGAATATTCATTATATTCCCACTAATGCTAATAAATTCGGACCAATCAATTCGCAATAATAGACATCAGGTTTACCCATCATTTAGAATAAATCGCGCCTAAATTTAATACTTGGATTAATGGATTCATTAGTTATATTTTGTGATTCTGACACTAAAATAGTTTTTCTCTCCACATTTTTCTCCAGTTATTCTGAGAACTACAATGGCTACCCCCATTAACAGTGCCAAAATACGGAGTACTTGTTAGAAACAATGTTATTTTGAAGAATTATATCACCTGTAATTCTTAGATAATAAACGAGAAAGAGTTTTGCTAAAGGTGTACAACAACACCTAATCTAGACAAGCCAAGAAATTTGTAAATCATTGATGTATTAAAAAGCAGGTTGCCTTTACAAAGCTAATAAACAACGTGCTAATAAAACACGCCAACTGGATATTGCACCAGTCAATATTTGGCCGAATATGAAATATGCAGACATCCGAAGTATCAAATACAAATCTGAAAGAAGTAGTAGGCTTCACATCACAATTAATGGCACTCAAAAACTATTGTTGTAATTTTTTTTGTCAGTTTAAGGCAAAAACTCGGGCGATGACATGATATCAATGAAACTTCTGACAAACAAAACAGTGGCTTTTAGTCTCTCTATACTTTGTAATGTAAACATTGGAATGTGAAGGAGGTAATGTCTCAATTATATCCCGCGGATCGCCGCAACATGCTCCAACTGATACGAGGTAATTACTTGAGCTCACGGTGATGTTTAGGGAGATAACCAAAAATTGGGCACCATATACACTTGTGGCAATAAGTGCCTAAAAAGCTGTAGGGTTTTTAGACTAGCCTCTTTGATAATTAATCAAGATTATAGGGCCAAATAACATTCAATATAACAGGGCCTAGTAATATTAATACTATATGGCCGAATAACTTTAATCAATATTAGAGGGCTAAGGAATATTAATCAATATTACAGGGCCGAATAACATTAATATTACAGGGCCGAATAACGTTAATCAATAGTACAGGGCCGAATGCAGCGTATATGATACATTATGAATAACGATGCAGTCTCTGAAAGAAAAACAAGTCAAATTTGGTTGGTTGGCCACAGTCTCCCCCATGTCTATGTTAGATTTAAATCAAACAATGGCAGCCTGTTTATATAAAACCGCTTAATGTAACATGTTGCTCAATGCGATATTTTGTGGGAATCGTATTACAATTAAGTTTTTTTGAATACGTCATTTCATTCGGTTAATGTAATAAATCGCTCTTAGTGATAAAAAATTTACATCAGACGATATGGCGGAGCATTAACGAGGTTCCATTGTATAAGATATTTGTTTGGTGCTGCTCAAATCACATTTTAATGCGAATAACAAAATAAAGCAACGCTAATATGATTTTGAACTTAATATTTGAACAATAAGTCAATTCAGAAACCCTAGTATGTATTTAAAATTTACATGATTATACATTTATAATACAATTATTTACATCGTTCAGAATCAACAATATTTTATTCATCTAAATAATGCGCGAATGAGAAATATTTAATGAATGTTGAGGAAAATCTTAAAATTGGCAGACGACTGCGACAAATCTGCTAAAATTCACGATAATGCTCGGAAATCACACGCCAGGGAAGCTACATAATTTAATAAAAATATTTATTCAGCTAGGGTCAGTGTGTAGAAGCAGCGAGGGGTAAATCTGGAAATAAGCAGGAACCATTCACACTGCTATTCACACTGTTATTCACACTGTTATGGTGGGGAGTTGTTACAGTGCATAGAGCTGCGGGAATTGTTGCAACACGGTAAACGCTCTGTTCCAAAAACAAAACTCTATACGTTCTATATTAACCCAAATAACACTGCGCTATGTTAATTATATTACTATGGTGATACAATATCGCGAGGATGCAGTGATACGGGTTAACTGAATTATGCTCTATAATTTACCACAATGATTGATGGAAACACATAAGAAATGACGTCTTGTATTCATCTAGACATTATTGGTGCAATTGACTAAAAAGGCTAAATAAACCGCATATCTACAATCCTGTATAAAGCATTAGACCAGGTACCCCGAGCAAAAAAGTTACCCTCTCAGTGCGTTTGCCACGTGCCCCCAAACACCCTTCTCTTTTTTATGCTGTATGAGTCAATAGCCCTAAAACTATCATAAAGTATTACTACGACAGAGAAGCTGAGACAGAGAAAAGTAGAAGTTTTAATTTAGACGACAGTTTGTTATAAATTCAGTAGAGAGTTATTATTTACATATTCCCTAATTTCTCTATGATATCATGACATCAGTAAATAGGTGCACCAGGCTACTTGGTACAGCACTAACGAGATACAGCGTTTCTCTCAACAAAACACAAATGTTATAAAAACACGCTTATTTATTCCAAGCGAATAATAAGATGATAAGTGCTTCTGGTAAAAAAGTTTGCTAAGTACAGGTACATGTGAAAATTCATTATTTAGACAATTTTGGTGACGTCCTGTGGAGTGGACAGTGATGGACAGTGTGGACGTATGATACAACGCCATGTACTACACCAGAATTACCAGCTTTATCAGTACCAACATGTCCCACACAAAAACCACCATGCCAGAACTACGAAACCATACACAAGACCACTATACCTTACTACGCCATGTACCACACCAGACCACCCACCATACCCCACACTCCGGCATCAAACTCCGCTTAATGTTGAATTAATTAGAAGTCTGTTGACCTGTGGACCACACAGAAGTTGGTCATGGGCTGAAATTTATGAAATAGGTCACGGGCTGCAATTTATGAATAAAGAGGTCACAGGCTGCAATTTATTAATAAATAGGTCACAGGCTGCAATTTATGAATAAATAGGTCACAGGCTGCAATTTATGAATAAATAGGTCACAGACTACTATTTAGAAATAAATAGATCACATTTAGATGCTTGTTAAGGCCAATTAACATTCACTAAATCCTAGTAAAGTCAGTCGTGTATATATTTGCAAAACATAGCTCTGACATACCATAAATCTAACAACTTAAATTGGGAAATCTGAATATTTTAATAATAGAAACCTGAAGATTAAACAGCATAATGATAAAATATAAAGGTAACAAGAAATATAGGATGAACTAATCAAGAACAGATGCCTAACGGTGAATAACCAATTTATGACACATCGCAACCAATCCTAACGGTGAATAATCAATTTATGACACATCGCAACCAATCCTAACGGTGAATAATCAATTTATGACACATCGCAACCATTCCTAACAGTGAGTAATCAATTTGACACCTCGCAACCATTCCTAACAGTGAGTAATCAATTTATGACACATCGCAACCATTCCTAATGGTGAGTAATCAATTTATTACACATCGCAACCAATCCTAACAGTGAGCAATCAATTTATGACACATCGCAACCATTCCTAACAATGAGTAATTAATTTATGACACCTCGCAACCATTGAACAGTCGAATAGTTCTCCTGCTACTGTATTAGCAAGATTCAGACATTTAAGGACATCTAGCCATGAGTAAATCAACAGGAAAGTAGGTTTGGGACAATGATTGCAGTGTACCCAGAACACCCAACTCATGAGGTAGTAGATGTGTTTTTCTTTTTACGGTAGGTTCGTAGCGTTTTATTCATGATCAATGAACAAACGGGATTGGCAATCTATCTTGAATGATTGAAAAACTTTCTCTTCCATATTTAAAACATTAGTAACATTAAGCGACAGTGTGTGGGGCGGGGTGCTGGGGAGGCTTATGTTATAGAAGGTTGTGTGCTGTAGCAAGTGATGACGGTCAGTAAAGATGTTTAGAGTGTAACAGTTGTAAGAGATGGTGGACAGTGGCAACCCGCTCGTGTACAGCCGAAGACAATGAATACAAGCAGACGAGTGAACAAAAGGTCGTTCGTTCAAATACAAAATCTCAAAAGTCAAATTAGAAAGATGGCAATTTATTTTGATGTAATAAAATATAACACGAGAGATATGGCATCAATTGTTTACTTCATTCGTGATATCCTTTAAAATAGAAATATCTGCAAAATCTTCAAGTGAAATGTGTTGAGGTAACCACACACATCGGTGGTGGATATTTAATGACCTGAACAATTTATACGTCTGCCGTGTAGGACACTTCTATAGTAGTACGACCACAATTAGATCCTTGTCCTCTAGAATGGCATGAACACATGAAAATAGACAGGGTAAAATGCAAAATTTTCACACATTCTATATAATCTGTGCAATAGAAACATTGTACAGTAATCTTTTTACATCACGCAGTTACCAAGTTATCATTTTACGTCACACAATTACCAGGTTATCTTTCTATATCACAGTTACCGTGTTATCTTTCTGTCACGCGGATACCGTGTATTATCTTTTCTACATCACATGGTTAACGTTATTTTTCTACGTCACACAATTACCATGTTATCTTTCTACATCATACAGTTATCATGAATTGAAATTTCAAGGTATCTTCAACAAAGATCTATATAAAATGAATAAATAAAAAATTTAATGTTTGTTATCTTTGTACGGATTGAGACAACAATCTGCAATAACAACAAACAGCTATCACAAACAACGAATTGTAACATACGTCCATACATAAGTAGACTTATTGTTGTAGCGAGATGTTTATGATGTCACATGTCCTGGAGGCTAGACTATGACTGGACCGTGGAAGTCCCCCGTCTCGGCTCTGTGGCATTTGTCAAACACTGTAAACCCCACTTGCTCCTGAGTTCTGCAGTCTGGTAGTGTCTGGGCCGCCATATCGGTCATGTTCAACAACTGTAGCATCGGAATATCTCTCATTTGGCCTTCTCCACACCTGAACATGACCATCAGTGAAGTCTAGACAGAACCTGGACTCATCTGTGAAGAGTACAGTACTCCACTGGGTTTGGGTCCAGGTGACAGGTTAATGATGTTGTCTGTGCTGTGGAGTGAGTGCGATGTACAGCTGGTTGGTGAGCCCTCAATCCTGATTCACGGTGCCTATTCCTGATGGTTCGGGTGGATAGACGAACTCCTGATGCATCTCTCAGGTTTTTCTGCAAGGTTGTAGCTGTGGACATGCGGTGGCTTCCAGTGGAGAGAGGGTGATGTATCGGTCCTGCGTACGGGTTGTAACTCTGTTGCATCCTGTATCATGTCATCTGTTGGCTCTACCAGTAGCCTGATAGCGATTCCAAGCGCGGGAGATGACACTTTGTGACACACCCAACTTCTGAGCCACATGTCGCTGGGACATGCTAGCCTTTCTATCATGCCTATCCCTCTATTCAGATCTTCTCACGTCAAATGGCGACGATTTTGTCTTGTAGGCATTCCGATAGATAGTGGTACAACCACTAAAACACTACTTCTAATGTTAGAAATTCAGTGTGAACAGTCCAAGTCAAATTCACAAACTGAGCTAATGTGCAGTAAAATGTTAGCACTCGTGTACGGGCTTGGCTTACTATAGCCTTGAGTGGTCAACATGTGAAACATGTATACTTCACTCGTCAACAAGACCCAAGCTCTCCAACATATCAATTACATTTGTATTCATAATGCATTATACTTATATTTTAGATGGAAAGAAATGCACAGAAAATCTTATACCTGTACTTGCGGTATATGCAGTCAGTGATTATGAAGATTTTGTAAATGGAAATGAACGCCATGAAAAATAAAAAAATGATTCTTAAATGAAATGAGCCGGATTTTTGTGTTAGGTAAATTTCATGACGGTAGAATTAGATCAATACTGTGTAAAAAAATTTACTACTGTTAATATAGCACTTTTGTAATATGGGAGTTGACACCAGAAATTTCGTTTTTCTTTTTATTATTGCATTTTACCTTGTTCATGAATGAGGTCATGGTAACATCTATTTATTGATGATCTAGCACTATATGCTATAAAGACTGAATAATGTTACCTTGATCATATTAGCAACAAATCTGAAACAGTAAGCATATATGTCTATCATTATAATTATCGTGCTGTTGGTTTCCTGCCTCAAGAAGCTCACCTCACTATTAGAAAAAACTAGAGAAACAAAAAACAAAGAAAGAATAAAAAATGTCCATTAAAAGAAGCACTTGATATGTTAGAATACAGGTGAAAACTGTCGCAAAATAAATGAAACCCAAAAACAAACAAAAATTAAAAAAGGAAAAAAGGCCGAAGAGGGCTCCAGACGTTTGGATATTAAAACAAGAGGCCAAACAAGCTTCAAAACACTTATTCAGATGTTAAAACAAAAGGCCAAAGAGGCCTAAAAACACTTCTAGAGCATTAAAACCATGAAAGAAAATTTAAGCTTGTTCAGAAAATTTTTTAAAGTAAAATTACAAACATCAGCAGAAATTACCTCCCCTTGGTAAGATGATGGTATTAACAGATCTAAGAGACCAACCTACCCAAGGATGATATATTTCAAATTGCAAGGCTCTGAGGAAAAACGGTTCTGAGAATATATTTTAAGTAAAAATACAAACATTGCCAGAAATTACTTTGCCTTGGTGAGATGATACGCTTAACAAATCTAAAAGAGACCAACCCTACAAGAATATCTGCCAAATGGCAAAGCTCTACAATGAACAGTTCTTGAAAAGCTTTGAGAAAATGTTAACATCGGACAGACGGACGACGGACAAAGCCTGATCTGAAAAGCTCACCGAGCATAAGTCCAGGTGAGCTAAAAACAGAAAAACCAGCCATGTACCTGATTACATGGGATATCTGGGGGACCTGAGGTAATGCTTTATACAGCGGACTGCTGGTCTCAACTTTTTCTTATGTCAATCAACATTCGACAGCATTCGACGAGTTGATGAGAACTTCAAAATCTCTAAAAGTAATATTAAATACACATGACAGGAAAAGTATTTTGATGCGAGAGTGGACAGTGGACAGACATGGTGTGGTCAAGATGACGGATGTAAAGATCAACTAACCTCCTAGTAACCGCTGGTCAAGTACCGGTTATCTTTGATACGAAATCATATGAAATAATCAAACTGTGAACTGTGATTGTGGCTTGCCTCTGATTAGACCAATAAAGAATCTAAGACATATGATATCATATGAATAATGGCCGAGAGTGTTTAAATATGGAAATTCATCATCTGTGACATTTATCGTGCGATATTTGTCATACATGACATTAAATATTCGCAATGTACTACAAAAATTTATGATTTGTGACACTTATTGTTTATTGAAAAAGTTATACCATGCAAACTTTAAGCTATAAATATAACATATGATAACACGAATGGTGGCAGATTGCAGTTATTGTTCATTGATTGACATTTATCATCTGCGTAATTTGTCAGCGACATTTATCATCTACAAAATATCTGGTTTGTGACACTTAGTATTTACTTTATATGTGCAAACTGTAAGAGAGAAATATAACATATGATATCACAAGATGGCGTATGATGACACAGACGTCTTGTGTCATTTACAGTTAAGTAAAACACGACACGCAAACTTTTATAGTATGATGTGCATGATTTTAATAAACTACAATTAGCATATCACATGTGATAATTATGTGATATAAACGTGCTTCTATGAATGCCGTGATGAATTACAGCAGTCGTTAGCTTCAATGGCATGAGATATCATATGGTCAGAAGAACGTATGATGCCCCGTGATGTAATGGTAGGGTACTTAAAACATTAAGTATTAAGATGCTTCATGAAGATATCACACGACGGATGATTATATTAAACAACGAGTGAAGACGAGTGGCGAATATTGTAGTCTAGCGGTTGAAACGCGCCGGGGCGGGGTCACAGAGCAGCACCCCGAACATGTTTTTGCATTGCATATGATGCCGGCATACAGTGGGGGTGTGGGTGGGGGAGTGCGGCGCAACTCGACTGGGTGACCGATGATGGGTGATGGTGGGGGTTATCGGGGCGCGATCATCAAGACAGCGTGATGCCGAGGATCAACGCTATGATACCAAGCAGAACTAGGATGCAGATTATGATCATGATCTTTTTCTGAAAGAGAAAAATTCTTCTTTTGAGACATAACGAAAACACAATGGGATTTATGGGAAATCATTACTGTCGCTGGATCAGCATGTAGAAGAAGTATCGCGGGTAGGTCAAAAGACTGCCAAGAAGAAGAAATATCGGTGATCGTATACAACTTATTGAATAGACCACAAGTCACTGCGGAATTACTTCGTGTGTTTTAACTATTCATAATTCTATACTGAGGATACTTAACTAAAAAGTGGGTAACTTTACCGTCAAAGATGATATAGTAGCGTGTGTTGCATTTCTGTGTTATTGTAGTCAATATTGATTTGATAATGGTTTAAGGTAAAAAGTTAAAAAGGTAAAGTACAACATTTACCGCAAGTATCAGCCAACAAAGGCTCTCAGATGCGGTTTACAATGAAATGGTTTTTGGCAGCTATTCAGCGCATATACAATACCCTCGACACTCGCGTATTACCTCGCCAAGGATAATATCGAGCATCTACCCATTTTGGAGACGGCTTTACTCCAGCAATTGGGGATAAATGACTCGCTGAGGATCATCACAGAAAAGTCAACTGGTGGGAGGGTTTGAACCCGCGACCTTTCAGTTACAAGTCCGGTGTTCCTACCACCCGATTAAGGTAATCACTTTAAAACACTTAGTGGGTGAATGGATTTGTTGCCCTACAATTACGAAACAAATGAAAACACAGTCGAGCGTACCATTACCCGATAGCACCGTATAAAGTCACGTCGGTTATTTAGGTGCTAAAACTCTATAACACGCAGTTGTGGTTAAAGAAAACTTACTAACAATGAACAGGAACAATGTCGATTCAATTGAAAGGAGTAACTGACAGTAAAAGTGTCACATATAACATCACAACTGCATGCACACATCTCAATTTAACTTTCCAAAGCCCAGAGCCTCATGCTTGCAATAGAGACATTTATCATGAAGAAAGACAATATTTGTATAGTTACTCTAGGGTGGATTTTACATGTGTGTGTATCAGTTACCACATGATTAGGGTTAGTTTTATAAAGTGCTTTTGTATTATTTTGATACTGCAAACATGCAAAGACACATGCATTGTCAGCTCTGAAACAATAACGAAAAAATCATGAGGAATCTTCCTCGATATTAATGAACCATAATCTCTCTTGTTTTCTGTTGTGGCAAGCAGAGGAAGGATCCTTACTTTTTATTTATTTATTTATTTATAGGCTGACTACCGGAGTAATCGTTGTGTAGGCCAATTTCATTTATGACCCTTTACAAAGCTAGCCTATGTGGT
>WURV02104546.1:0-19937 GCA_011762755.2 Epimenia babai | reverse complement strand
TTATGTTGTAATCCTGATGACACCAAGGTTAGGGAAACAGAAATACTTTACTAGGACAAATTATAACACTTTCCAATTAATTTTGCGAGATATAGTTTATCCCTCGATATGAAATTTATCAAAAAAATGTACATTTATACATGGATTAAGTGATAATATACATTTATACATGGATCATTTGACAAGCCGCGAAAAACTCTCTTGTATTCTGATGTAATTCTTGTGAGTTTAGTCTCAATTTGTCTTTAGTTTACAAAAATATGTTTTCTACAAAGTTATCGTGGCTTGAACTGTAAGGAATTAAGTCAGCCACGAATGACAAGATATTGACACAAATTCATCTTGGTCTTTATCAGGTCTGAGTAAATGGACATGGATATCTGGGAATTTTATTACTCTCAGAGAAAAAATTGCGTAACATAGTTTTTTATGTTTTCAGTTTAGAACTTTTAGACTGAATGGGTTTTGTCATGTTTAAATTGAGCCTTCTCAACTCTTTTTGAAATACTTTAAGGCATCTTTTAACCCAATTAACGTCCATTTATGGTAATTTTTGTCAACTGAAGCAAAGTGTGGGTGCTTGGAAATTAAAGATTAAAGAGAGGCTATTTTGATAAACACACCACATGTTCACGTACATCAGTGGTATTTGTTGCAATACCGTATATTACACTATCACTACGATATTTCACCCATAGAGTTGATAACGTTCTGATTTTTTTATGAATTCAGAAATGAATAAACATCGATGACATCGACATTGTCGTTTGCACCTGTTGTTCACCAAGAAAAATGAAAGAGTGCAATTTCCATCCGTAGCCTACGAGTTTATTTATAATTTTGAGACAATATACAACATAAACTCTAATAATATGTATAACAAGTGACCTCCATAGACAAACCGGCGCGATTACTGCAGTACATCGCCCTATAATCATTTTATCATAAATGAGTCGCTCGGTATATATAGTGATATACGATATGTAAAGTGTATTTGATAGCCATGTGTTAAAAGGGGCATTATAAATAAAAAAATTTCATATCATATCAAGGTAGTTTGACGGTCTAGTTGAAAAAGTAGATTCAGTTTACATGTGGTCTGCCAGGAATAAGGTATTGTGGGAGACGTGTAATTTATGATGGCGTACAAGATGGGAAGGTTTATTAGTCGTAACAGGTACAACAAAATGTAAGGGTATAATTTTATCTAAAAACGAGCTTTTGCATGTGTATATACTGAACAAAAAAGACATGCAACATGTTAAATTTAATCATTCTACGCATATATTTATATAGTAGCTAAAATATAGTTTTATTACCACAACTAGTACGCTTCCAGCTATAGATTTTGCTGCTAACATGTAACGCAGGCACAGTTTGTATGCTGGCAAATGCATTGTTCCCATACAATTACAAATGACAAATTAAGCAAAAATTGTTTCTAAACATGCCAAGCCGACTTTAGTGTATAAAACTGAATATCTCACAACGCGCCAGTCACTATTTTAGAAAATCCACGAAAGTTGAAAGTCATGCCTAGGCTCAATACAGCTCAACGCAATCATGCCAGAGGGCGTTTAGGGGCTGGTGAATCGCAGCATGATGTGGCCGTACATTTCCATGTGCATCGGTGCACCATCAGTCATCTCTGGCAGCGATACCAACAGAATGTAACAGTGGATGATCGTCCACGGACCGGTGGGCCACGTGTGACGTCACGGGCCCCAAGATATATTCATCACCTTACGCCATCTCCGGGACAGATTCACCACCGCAACTTCAACAGCGGCTGAGTTACACCCAGAAGTCCAGGTTACAGCGCAAACAATTCGCAACCGCCTTCGCGATGCTGACTTGCGCGCGAGACGTCCTCATCGTGGAATGTTTCTCAAACCACATTTGCGCCAAGCCCGAATTGACTGGTGTAGAACTAACTCATCGTGTGTGGACGCAGGCACGGTAGCGACGTGTCATTTTCAGCGATGTGTGTCGGTATTTGTTATGACGATGAACAGTCGCCATGGAATATACCGACGCCGAGAAGAACGGTTTACCGATGCCTGTGTGAGAGGTCGACCGATTTGGTGGCAGGACTGCCATGGTTTGCGGCGCCATATCGGACTATGGGCGGACTCAACTGGTCCATGTAGAGGGTAATTCAACAGCACAACGATACTGTGACGAAATACTGCGCCCACACCTGATTCCGTTCATTGACAATCGGATGCACGCCATCTTCCAACAGGACAATGCCCGCCCTCATAGTACTCGACTGACAAGAACTTTCCTCGCCGATAATGACGTGGATGTCTTCCTGTGGCCCTCGACATTGCCGGACCTGAATCCCATCGAACATCAGTGGGACAAACCTGATCTACGCATCCGTCACTGCATGATTTCCCTGCAAACGTTACCCCAACTTCTCGAGGCTCTTTAAGAAGAATAGAACGCCATCCCTAAAGACATCCTGCGGACCCTTGTGCAGTCGATGGGACGTCGATGCCAGGCTGTACCGAATGCCCAAGGAAATCACACTCGCTACTGAACAAGTGTAACATGTGACATTTCTATTCACGAAGTATCAGCCATTGTAATGTTGGTCATATCGACATAAATAACGTTAGTAAATAACCATGTTGCGTTTCTTTTTTGTTCAGTATATGTAGTATATATATTTATAGGCTGATTACCAGAGTAATCGTTGTGATAGGCCATCGTGGGCCCTTTACAATGCTAGCCTATTAATGTGGTTAACACGACAAACTGGTTAGCTTCACTTATATGGGATGGGGGAAAAACACCTAGTGTGAAAAACCCACTGAGTCTGGGAAGCCAATTGACCTTTTTCCATTAATGCCACTGGTTCTAAATGTCTACATATAAACTACATATGTCGCACTCTCCGCTAAGTTTATGATAGGCTCATGTTTATTTACAATGAGATGACGACATAGCTGGGAGGTAAGCGACATAGAGAGCACATATAGAGCAACTGAAGCACAGCACCTGTCAGAGAAAAAGGCCCAGCAGAACAACACTGGGCAATGGGGCTTAAAGCGTTGTCAGCCCAAAAAAAACACCACAGTTAATATACTGGTTAGAGTGGGATTTGAGCCAGGGACCCCTTGATTTTAGGTTAAACGCTCTTAAATGTATATAAACATTTTAACTACACTATATTCCAGTTATCTGTACCAATATTCTTTCAAAAACCATCGTGTATGATATTTTTGATATAGATTTTAAAGAGTTTCGCAGAAATCACCAAAAAAGGTAGTGTTGCGAGCATTGTGAATTTATTTCTGTTTATGAAATGCTCCTTATATCGTTATGGAAATCCCGTACTGTCGCCAAGATAACACACGGGTCCATATAACCCGGCGGTACTATGTATAGCTGCAGTGGCTGTAATCGCGAATAAGATACATCTACGAGGACCTGTTGCTGCTGGTGCTGAAGGTACGTCTCGAATTCACCATCTTTATTCATGTCTTGCAGGTGGCCATTGGATACTGTAATCAGAATATGCGCGTGTGCGTATTGCACTACAACAAACACACATTGAATTACAAGCCACCGTGCGGAGTATTAATCAATCAGGGAGGGGGGGTCGAGTGTGAATAGTATCCAAGTGTGTTTTGAGGGAAAAAAATTTGGAAACTCTCCCCTCGGTTTTGGGGTAACACATGTGATCGGCTCAACTCAAAAAACAACATAAGCAATTAGAATAATCAGAAATAGTCAAGAAATATATTACATAATGCATTGAATAAAATGAAGCAAAAACATAAAACATAAACAAAAAATATAAAACCACAAAAGAGTAATCAAATTAACCCAAAGCAGCTAGATAAGAGGTCTAAATTGTAGCCTACGGTCAATTAGCAAATAATCCCCAACACAAAATAAAGGTTATCAAAAACTTATTTAGCAAATCTGAACTAAATTCATTTAACGAATATGTACGCCGAGCTAATCCAAGCTATATATTTGCTACAACATTAAAAATATCTTAATCGATAGCATTTACCTAACAAAATCACAAATCCCAGGAAGGAGGTTATGTTTTTGATATGAAAACAGGGCGTCATTACAAAAGTATACCTTATTAAATGCGAGGTGTGATAAAATTAGTGCTACTTAAGTCACATACAAATTCAACTGCAGATAAATTATATATTACCGGTAATTGATTGTCCTTTTCCTCTATGCTGAAAAAAACGGACGTAATTTAAATTCATACATTAATGAAACATATATATAAAAGGTAAAGTACAACACTTATATACCGCTAAGTATCAACCAAAAAAGGCTCTCAGATGCGTTTACAATAAACTTTTACAGCAGCTATCCAACGCAGATTCAAAGCCTTCAACACTCGCATATCACCCGTGACCAATAATACCAAGTGTCTAGCCGATTAAGAGACAGTTTATAACTGACATGTTGGGGTGATGGGGGATCATCGAGGAAAGTTGTCAGTTCCGATTACGAGTCCAGCGATCTTATTTCTCGATCATATCCCCTCTAAACCACCTATACACCTGTCTTACAAACCAGCGATTGGTAGAAACAACGCTCAGTATGTAACTTCCAGTGCTTGATATACGACGCTAACTATCTACAGGCAGGTGGCGGCATGAGAATATTGAAGTAGAGTGCAGCAACGATTTGCACCTTTATAGAGTCATACTAGCTAAGCTTAGTCACAGTCACCATGATGCGTTTGGAACGAAATGCAGCGGCTTTAAACACAGTCTGACTATCCGTTAGCTGTGGGGCAAGCTTTTTGATTCGTTATTTCGCCGAAATTACACAATCACATCGAGCATTGTCGTTGAACGCTATACTAATCATACAACAGTGTACATGTCAAAACGATAAACTGCGACTGAAAAAATCAATAGTCAGCCGACAGTTGCCATCGATAAATCTCGCAGCGTGACGGTATTATGATACAGACAGCTGAGACAGACAGGCATAGTCAAATTACCATCAGTAGGTAAGAATGGTGTCCACCCTCATTCGATCAACATAAACATTGTATAATAGTAACTGCTGCATAGAGAACCCGCAATGACCACCCGTCACATTTTTTATTATTATTATTTAAAGTGGCTTTCTCTAAAGATATTCTAACTTATTATGTACAATCTTGATGGCCACAAATTGACATTTCGACACGGTGAATGGTCGTAGTATGAACCTACCTGCACCTATACGTACTAGAATACGAGTCCGGAATTCCCTCCTGCAACCCCTAAATATGGGAACTGTAATGTCAAATATTACAAAACAGCAATTTCTGAAGGGAAGATTAATAACAAGATCTCCAAACTTTAAAAACACTTCTCACTTTATCAGGTTTACTTTAAATAATGTGCCCCAAGCTGCTATATATTGACGATATTTTGAGCGTTATTTTAAAGCTAACCTGTTTCATTTTGCTCTGCTCTTCTATCAATTTGACGAGTTGAAGTTAGCTATTTTATAAAATCTATCCATTTAGTATAAATACTATAACAGAAATCCCGCACAACAGTTGTATTTCTACCTCTATTTCTACTGAACAATAGTTAACCATAACTTCGTCATAGTCTTTGAAAGAGCAGTGTGGGCAGATCCAATTGTGCCATAAGTACCTGCTAACGTGTGACCTTGAACCATTGACCGGGACATAATGTGGATGATGGTTGGTTATTGTGGTAAATTGGTGCGATGTGCCCACCAATCGCCTGCAATCCCTGCTTAAAGACCCGGAGATAACAGAAGCTCCATGTGTAATAGACAATGGCACATTTGGATCCGACCACTTTACCCAATTTGTCTTTTAGTAACAGTCTATTAGGAATGAGATGGCTTTTTTAAATTTGATATTAGATTCGCCAATACAAACACTATACTACTCTAAACCATCTGCGATATTGTATCTAATGTATGTAGTCGCAGGAAAGCCATGACAATGAGATTGTAAGCGACAAAAATGTGCTTTCACCACAAAATGTTTAAAATCCTGTGGGTAGACACAGTTCCCAATGTGAGTGCTATCACATGCGAGAGTAGGACATTTAATGAAGACTATAAAATCTCAACAATTACCATTTACTGGTCATGTATTGCAGTGAAAACGTAGAAAATATTCATATAGTAAAGGACCATGGGTCTAAAGCAAGGTACAAAGAACATGTATTAGCAACATTAAAGAGCAGGCAAATATATCAACCGCACTCAATATACTGCACAAATCCACAGATCGCCATCAGTGGAAAAGCATGGCCAGCAATGTGCTTTCGGCACGAGATACCTAGAGATCTTTAAATTAAATATAATCTTTTTACTATCATCTATCTATTACTAAGTTGTGTCAACTGATATTTACTAGGACCTAGCGTCACATTCTACTATACACCACATAGGAGTGTCATGGCTGGATTATATCATGCGCCGTAGTTACATGTAATGCCAATTTTATTTCCTGGACTGGACGGTAAATCAGGGACAATGTTTGAATCATTACCGAATCATAAGGAAATTTATAGCACACATTAAAAGATATGTTTGTGATTCTTATCCCTCCAGATGATCGATGAATCAATGAATGATTCAAGTTTCTACCAAGTAACCACAATTATTATGAATATAATATCGAATCTGGATAAAATATCCGACGACGCACATTGGCACGACGGACTTCTCTACTAACCTGTTCATGACTTGCAGACATCACAATGTGCTCGAAAATTATTAATACTACCTTCTATAACAAGCAGAAGATTGGCGAAATGGGCGTAATTAACCGACACAAAATATTAACTATCTCACAATAAAACGTGTCGCGTTTGGGTGGACGCAGTTGCTCGAAAAATACAATGGCGGTCGGAATGCGCGAGCCTCGTTCTCGATGACAACACGTGATCCACAAATATGACGTAATTCATTGACATGCGCACATTGCTCGGTATTGCATGCCACTCCAAGATGTGTCATCATATACGACAGGCCACGAACTGTCAAATTTATTTGAACTGTACATTCTAGTACGTTTTTTACTAGCGGGATTTTTAATATATTAAGCAAATAATTAACTCGTTCTTACTATACTAGAATAAAGAATTTTCAAATTAATACAGAATAAATGTATTATTCAATTAAAGGAAAAAGGGCAATTTAGGGAGTTCGCTAGACAATGAGAAAGAAATACAAAATGGAAAATGTAAGCGATATTAGCTAGGAACTCATTTCAAAAAGCGTTCACTGGTAGTACAATAAATATAAAAAGGATGGTGATGATATTAGTGGTCATGTTTATAGTAGCGGTGGAGATAATGGCGATACGAATAAAAATTTCAATGCGAATTTTTGGGCCTAGTAGTTTTGGAATAAAAATACATTTTTCATCTAATTTCAAAAGTGGACACGACACATAATTTTGACGCTAGACTGTTTGTTTCTTTTGTTTTGATATATTTTTAAATGCTATATTAATATAAATATCAAATTTGCTTGCATTCTTTAAAGTTGCATATTAATAGGAATTCCAACCCTCGAAAGTATAGCATAGGGGAAGTATGTTATAGACTTTCCGGACCACTAACCCCGTTCAATCGGGCGATGTTGATCTCCGTTTATGTAATTCTCAGCCAGACACCACAGAACCTCAGAAACGGAGTTCACGCACCCCGAAGTGTGGAAGTTTACCTCCTCAGCTATCTCCAGTCCTCGTTTTGCCATACCACTTAAGGACGTATAGACTGAGCTGACAAACTCTCTGCTGGGCATGTAGCTTGCCCCTGTAGCTCAGTTGGTAGAGCACCAGACCGGTTACTTGGCGATCGTCCCATCAGAGCTATAGGTTTTAAAGTGCATTCCAATCCAGCTACTCGAAGGACCATATTGGCTAACCCCATTGGCATCATATTTATAAAAGATGTTCATCATTGTAAACCACCTAGGCTAAATGATAAAAAAATTCGGGATTTCTCGTGGCGCAGTCAATGATTCTTATTTCTGGAATTCTTTAGATTAGTGGGCTGTCATCACTCATAGTATGTTTGGATTTTTTAACCGTCGATTGCGCTCATATATGCCCAAAGAGTACAGTCTATTTCATTGACCTTTATCAAATGTGAATGTTGACTAATCATGAAGCATGTATCGCCCGAAGCTATCGGTTGTTTTCGTTTTCGTTCAGTAACTTCAACTCAGTCAGTTGTCAAAAGACATCTTAGGGCACTAAATAGATAGATGGAATATTGAATGAGCTTTTCATAAGTAAGAGCAGGGTAGACTAAACGTAAACTGATTTTTCTAACCAATTTTGTTCGTATGAAGCGACCAAGCTAAGGTCTAACCGTTATACATTCGTTATTTTAGGAAATTGAAACAATTACGATTGGATCATACTTTAATTATTGAACTCAAGGCCTATTGAGGTGATAGTAGTATTCAGATACCCTTCAGAGCATCCTAATTACTAAGTAAGAGTGTCCGTTAAGCAAACTCTTTGTGGGTAGAGTAAGGCCTGATGGCGTTGCTTCAAGTGACATAGTGTCCGTTAAGCAAACTCTTTGTGGGTAGAGTAAGGCCTGATGGCGTTGCTTCAAGTGGCATACTGTCGAAATGGATTAAGCTTATGATGAAGAGGGCAGGTATCAATGTGAACACATTCATGTCACTGAGCCAGAGGTCGGTCAGCAGCCGGCACAAGTAATGAAGATATTACTGAGATCATAAGTTGAGAAGGATGGGGGAATAGAGAAACCTTCTTCAGCAAATAGTACAATAAACCCTTAGGAAAATGGAGTATGGATCTAAACTACTGCGAATATGAACTTAATATGGACATTATAATTCGTATAACGAACATGCCTATCTTTTTGAAATTAAAAGGGAGTAGCTATCTTTTCAAAGAGTATGCCACGTCACTAGGAAGGATCCTTGACGTAACCACACTGCAAGGGACACCGAGACCCCATCGGCAGACGTCTTTAAGGTGCTTTTTAGTCTAAAAATTCAGCAGGTGGTATTCTGGCTCGAGCGGGAATCGATCCAGCGTCTTCTGGATTCAAGCCCTATGATCCAACAACTGCGCCAACTAAAATTCGAGTGTAACATGTATACAGAAGATCATTTTTACCATACAGGATTCCTTTTACACCAAGAACTGTTTTCGTATCCATTTATCGTGTCCTTGACATTGACAACCATGTTGTTCTATCTGTTGCAAGGTGTATGAGATTACACGCTCTTCTCCACTGAGATAGGTTTTTTGAATTGGTCGGTGTATTTTAAGTCGTTTATGCCATTTAACTCTTCCTCCTCTTTATTTCCGGTTATACTAATGGACCTTTCCGCGACGCCCCGCCCACTGACCCAATTCCGGAACCTCTGTCATAACAATGCCATGCTTCCGTGTGTACAGTATGTAATGCACACGGAAACTACGGGAAAATACGTTATATATCGAAAATGCTCAGCAAACATTATTAGTGTGTATGATTAAATACACGTGTGGAGCCTGCTCTGTTATTAAACAACTGTCTCACATATCTGAGTATACAAATTAACCACCAATATGCCGTAAAAAGCGTTCAGTTCCCACGACAACAGCCGGCGTCCGATACGTAACAATGTAACCACCATAAGAAGTGAGTGTGACGACAAATGACATCCAGATGTGTTGCGTAATTTTCTCACACATTCCACGAGGGTTAGTCGTGGAAAATCAGTCAGTTGAAAGGTAACGCGTGTCATAGTTACACAGACCATACGAGCATCTCTTCACCATTATTTAGCGTTATCAGACGTATGGTCTTAATTAAGTGCGTTAAAATATATTCTTTTGATACAGTGGGAAGTTATGGAATACATCAAGGTGAAATTCACTATAGTTTTGTTACCCCGCATAAAACAAACGTTGCGAAAATATTAATATGATAATTAACAAAAACCACCAAGTTGTCGGAGTTTTACGATGGCGGCGATTCTTGTTTACAGGAAGTAATATCATGTGACCGCTATCAGTCACGCTATTCGCCCGAGGGGTTATGTCAATCAAGCATGAGAAAAGGTCCATTGCAGGAGACACTCATGATAAGGGTGACGGCATGGTGTTTCAAGTCACTTAAAAAGAATATAAATACCGCGTTCTGTCACATACTAGTATTTCTTATGACCCAATCTGTGACTGTCATCAATGTCCGGCAAGAGTATATATAATAGTACTCGAAACTCCTTAAGGATCACCCATGTATATGTCTATATACATCCAAATATCTTATAATTTGTGATAATTTTCTATAATCAAGGTATGGTACTAACTCTTTCATCACTATGTGTATCTATTTAGACCAAAATTAACACATTTTCAAACTAAAGCCGGCATGTTGTTTTTCCACAAAATGTCAGAAAAATAAAATATTCTAAACATTCAAGAAAACGAAGAAACGTTATGTTTTTCTCTCACTCAATATGCATTAATAACGTGTGTGACCTCCTGTATTGTCAATTACTGCTTGACATCGTCCATGCTTGCTTTAGACTAGGTGATGCAGGTTTTGTTGTGGGATATTGTTCGTGAGTCCAACAGCGCACCCCTGAGCTATTGCAGAGTGCAAGGTTGATCATTGCGGCCAGAGATGACAGCCTGCTGCATGTACCACGCATGCTCAATGGGATTGAGATCAAATGAGCGACCTGGCCAGTCTATTCAATTGATTCCTTCATCCCAATGTACTCAGTCAAGATGATGGCACGATGAGGATTGGCATTATTATCGATCATAACTAAGTCTGGACCAATATCAACAGCCAATGGCCTCACAAACATGTCGAGGATTTCATCGCAGTATCTTGACACCAGCTAGCGTGCCGTTTTCGATGGCATCGAGGCCGTCCGACATGTAGTAGTGAAGCCACTATTCACCCGGATTCATTTGCGTAGAGTACACTGAGTTTGGGTCCAGGGGGTTCTCGACACCAGTCATATCGATGTTGTTTTGCGCTGTGGAGTGGGTGGGATGCCCATAGCTGGTGGGCGAGCCCTCAATCCTGATTCATGGAGCCTATTCCTGATGATTTGTGTGGATGCACACACTCCTGATGTAACTCTCAGGTTTCTCTACAAAGTCGTAGAGGAGGACGTGCGGTGTCTTACAACGGAGGTGATGTGTTGGCTTTAGCGATTCTAAGCACAGGAGATGACACTTTGTGATACACCCAGCTCCTTAGCAACATTTCGCTGGGACATGCCAACCTCGATCATGCCTATCCCTCTATTTAGATCTCCTGACGTCAAATGGCGACGATTTTGTCTTGGAGGCATTCAGGTAGATAGAGGTACACCTAACAACCACTAAAACACTACTTCCAATGTCAAAAATTAAGTGTGAAGCGTCCATACTCCTGTATGGGTTTGACTTAGTCCAGCCTTCAGTGGTCAACATGTGAAAACATGTACTCTTCACTCGCCAAAGGGCCCAAAGTGCCCGGCAAATCAGTTACATTTGTCTTTATAATGTATTATATATTTTAGTATTATCTTTGTTGATGTTTTGATTTTAGAATGTCTTATATAGAATCTCTTATTCAGGGAGGTAATACTATACTCTACACCTCAACAGTATATAATTGTTCACTCGATCAACTAAACTGGATCTAAGGTGTGCACAGGTCCCTCGATTATGCGCCATTTTTACGACTAACTAAATTCTTGACAGAATGGAAGGTGCAACGATTTCAGCTGGGCTAAGAAGAAGTATGTATATATACTGTAAATATACTCTATATATACTTTATATATACAGTTACTATATTTATAGAATATATTAATGTGAACGTGGTAATAAGTTGCAAAGTGCCGTTGAGAGATCTTGAATGATTGGATTACGGCGCTCTATATATTGTATTTCACACACGCACGTACACATACATCCTCACACCTACACACACAAACACACATGCACGCGCACACATACATACATACACACACACACAGACATGCGCCTTATGGCCCTATTCACGCCGTAAAGCCCGTCTGCTCATGTAATAGCCATTGCAGTATAGTATTTAAAGACTTCTCTCGTTTGACACGTTTACCCTTTACTTTTGTACTGCACTGCTTTTCGGCACAGATATACGTATTCACAATATACATAGCCTTATCATAAGGGGTTGGAGAAAAAGCGTGCAGATGCCTATATAATATGCGTTACTACAACTATTAAGGTTTCAGACGCGAGATGGTATTTTGACATTTTTGTACTTACGTTAAGCTCGTAATCAATAAGTTATCGCGTGATCCAAATGACCCACCCAGTTTTGGTCCTGTATAAGGATTTGTTATTGTCGGGAAAACTACTTGGGAGAACAGCCGATTGTTACAAGCGGAAAGGACTTTTAACTAGAAATAGTTTACAGAATACCCCACGGTGACTTTTCGGTCAAAATCCATCTCTAGTTACTTGGATGCTGATTCGCCGGGTTTTTTGATGCTGTTCATCCTGAGAGTAGTTTTCGACACGATTGACCACAACATGCTACCGTCGCGTTTGCGACATCGCTTTGGTGTTGCTTGGCCCGCACTATAGTGGATGGGAATTACATCACATTACAATTATTTCTGGTGAAACTTCAAAGTAATAATGGAGGCTCTTCTCATCAACCTCTATGTTCCAGTGGTATGGTTTCCTCCAGAGAAGCGCCCTCTGTCCAGTTCCTTACATTTCTTACACGATCCGTCTGGTTGACGTCACATGACAATACAGTATTAATTACACGTTGTACTCTGATAACTTCCAGATGGCGCATTATCGTCATTATCATCATCATCATCATGAGTAAAATGCAACTGAACAATGAGTACGAGGGCCTACTTGACATTTGCTGCGTATCATTTTAGTCGTTTTGTACCGATGACTATATCGTCTATGAAGTTGTCAGCATTTGAACTGAATCTTGATGTCATTTACAAGTCCGAGAGGCATGAACATGAGGAGAAAACGACTCTCAATGATCATGCGGCAGTAATTTCTTTCGACGATTTGGACCTGGGAAGATGCCAACAGCTTATGGTCATGTCTGTTTTGGAAGAGTACTTATTGCCAGTTAAAACCAGCATCTATAGAGAATAGCTCAAACAAGCTTCAATAGAGGGACTGATGAGAGAATATATGTCGCCTACGCACTATTTTTTAAGTTTTTAAAACGCAAAGTCATCGTTTCTCTAATGCGGATGATAACGCCATACCGGTTATCTTTTGAAGAGAGCAAACATAGGTGCGGTAAGGTGTCTTATCTCAGTACTTATTTGGCCAACCTATCAATTATTTTTAACGGTAAACAATCTTTAGAGCATCCCATTGATAAGATATGTCGCACCTGTTTTATGCATCTTATGTCGCACGGGTTTTACGCATCTTCGATATATTCGTCTTGATTTAGCGTATGGACTATTGTAATAGTCTATTACATGGTTATACCCACATATTACTATCACGCTTTGTTCGCGTCCAAAATGCTGCATGTCGTCTTGTTATGCGACAATCAAAATCCTATCCAGCGATGCCATTGCTGCATTCCCTACACTGGTCACCACCCGAACCGAATTCATCAAAAACACATCGAATTTAAGACTTTATTATATTTTTTCGTGCTTTACACAACTTGGCCCCAACATACGTCAACGACATCGCTGTGGAAACGCGCCGACGTATCCTCCATTCAGCGCCATCTTTCATTGCGGCAAAAAACCCATGTCATCTAGTGACAACACACCGTTGTTCTTTCTCAAGTACGGGACCAGATTTGTGAAATGCTTCACCTCTGTCCATCCGGTCACTATGTACTATTACTGCATTTAGATCTAAACTAACAGATTTTTATTCAATAGAGCAAAATTACACTGTTCAATAGGTGTATGATTCGATCTCGTTATCTTGCACGAGAACTGCCGTACATAAAACCAATGATCGTTAGTGTTGAAAAATGTACTTAAAATGCAAATCATGTTCATTACGAAGTTTTTTGCTACTTTCCGGCCAGCAAAAGGTGCCGGAGAAAATCTTTCGTAAATTTGGCGGAGATCGCGCAACGCCTTGCGTAAAGAACGTGGCACCGTCATTATAATTGGCCCCGAAATACGAGATTATGCTGAAGGGCGTGCCAACGCTTCGTGCAAATATTAACTGATAACACAATTATCTTACTTGACAGGATCTCAGTCACTTTATCTCAAACGACGTGAGAGGTAAGTCCGTTTCTTAAATAAGGCCATATCTATTCAGCTTGTACGTAAACGTATGCAGTCTATATTCCCTGGGTAGGTTTGCAATGAATTATTTTCATTTATATCGAACCGGTAAATCCATTCGAAATATTACTAGCCTGGATAGGATTTTTACAACACGCCTTCCGAATGTTTTTAAGTTTTTCTAGGTTCATCATAGATAAGGTGGTTGGAGGGTCGGCTTTCCATCCATAAGGTCGCGCGTTTAAATCAGTATTGGCATATAATGAGGATCTATCTGAGCAATTTCCCGTTCTATAAAACAATTTTCTTGTTCGAGATATTGAAAAATATTTTTGTTGAAGCGAGTTCTACTAAATCTCCTTAGCTTGTGTATGTAGTTAATGCTGCGGATGGTAGTGAAAACCAACTCGCAGCTTACCTCCGTCCATTCGCGCCACTGGTTCTCAACGTCCATATACAGCAACATGTGGCGCAAACTCCGCGACATCCATGATAGCTGATTATTAACAATGAGATGACAGCCTACGAAGAAGCCATAGGGACATAATCAGACCGCTAAATATTGGCCATTGCGCTATTCTTGTCCTTCTTGACCTTTTCCCAGCCTTTAACATAAACGGGCATGACAATAGAACTATCATTTAATGTATGTTAGAGTGAAACAACCTCTTCAACACATCAATTAAAGAAAAATACGACATTAATTCGAATAGTTACTATCGTTTCATAGTGAGATACTACTTTGTAACCATATACATACTAGTGGCATCTGGAATGAACAAAGAACAAATAAACAATGAACTGCCAAAGTTAGCAGATTCAATACAATGTTATTTAAAGAACGCGCAATAATAAATAAATACAATATTGATTGGAAACCTATGGTGTAACTTGTTTACAACGAGTGTAGGAATACGTGTACGGAGAAAATGTTCAATGAAAATTTCGATAGAACGCTATCGGTTAAATTACGTAGTTTAAGGTGCCACCCCCATTATTCATAAGAATAGTCTCGTCATAAGGAAGAAAACACTGCTGAATAGATGTCAGAGCTATAGCCTTCTCGATGATTTTTCATATATGATCTGTTTCTAGGGGCTTTATCGAACCTTATGAAATGTCCGGCAAGGCAGACCTGCAACCCGGGTGAGTCAGCTCGATAGAAACGAATACATGAACCTCTATCAGGTCCAATAGAACAACGGAGGCATCCACCTCCGAGACCGAAATCGTTTTTAATCACATAATTATTTAGATACCACATTGTGGAGACAATGATAACTCCAGCGTACCAAGCCATGGACTCATCGAGAAATGAAGCATTCTCACCAATTATTTGCCCTTGACGGTACTAACTATTCGTTTTCAAATCCTATATTATGTCTAGAGTATGATCATTCGTTTAGTTTTGATGTCAACTTCAAGATGACACAAAGCTAGTGTGTTGTTTGCTAGAGACCAATATCTCGCCACGTGATGAACTGTCGATTAAACAATTTATGGGAGGTGCGAGAAATTACTGAACGGAAGAACTATTTTATAGCAGATGTCTCATCAATTTAAACTGACAAACTATGATTTTTGTTCACGTGTCGTATGCTGTTTTTTGTGTATTCCCATAATATCGAGGGGTGCACTGTGTCTGTATGCATACGCTGATCACCAAGGTACGTAATCGGTGTCTAGGAATTTTTTGGCTATAGAAAGCTAACCTATAAAGGTAAACACACTACATTGATTAGCCACATTATAAGGTGTGAGGGAAACACCTAGTGGGAAAAAACAAACCGAGTCTGGGCAGACCATAAGATAAGATAAGATGTTTTTATTCAATGCAAAATACGGAAAATATATACAAAATGATATGATACATAATAAAGTAATATACATATTGATATAGCACTCATACAGTAAGATTTCATGGTTTATGTACAATCGTGTAAAACGGCACAGGAAAATATAGCTGTATACACGATGTCAGACAATACGACTGCATTGAAAGGAGGCACACGAAGTCATTGACTTATTGGCTGTGCCCCCCCCCCTGGGAAAATGACAATTGTAATTGATTTGACCTTCAATGATGACTGAGACATTGGTAACAGTAATTATAATACAAAATATAAAAATCAAATTGACCTTGCATTCACGCCACTGGTTCCAAACGTCGATATAGTTATTCACGACGGGATGACGACATAGCGAGGAGGTAAGCGACCCAGAGACTATTCATAGAGCACCTGAAGCACAGCCACGTCCTCGAAAAAAAGACCCTCACAGAACCACACTGCAATAAATACTAAATACCCAGACTTCCATGGGCTTAACGTTTTGGATACACTAATTTTATCGATCGGAAGCTTGCGTATGTAAACTACGACTCCTATATATCGGATTTATTACGAGACTTGTAAAAAAAATAGTATATAATTATCGTTTATCCTTGATTCCTGACTTTTTTATGCGCCAGACACGCAGTATACCCAGACACGCAGATAATGCAGTGTATATTAAGAAACTCTATGCTAGCAAGCCACTACAGTGTATCCAACCATGTAGGTAATTTATTATACGTTTATCATATACTGTATTATGATATTGCTCACAGCAAATACGGATTATTTCCCTTCATTATAGTGTATTGTAAGGTGTAGTCCAGCCGTTGTTTGCGACCAGAAATCAACCCAAGAAGGGCGGAGAACGGCGGCTGTTGATTAAGTTCCTGGTCGGTATTTGCACCGTTGTGGCGGTGGCGGGTACCGTGGCAGGCGTAGCGGTGGCTGATACCAATCCCGAGAAACCTAACGATGGTATAGCTTTTAAATTTATAGACGCAATTACTGTTAAAGTTGTTAAAAAATTACGACCAAGAACATTCTAGTAAAATCCGTAAAACTCAAAAAATAACTTAAAACGGTGCATCCAACATAATACGTGTACACACAAGCTGTATACAATTATCGGGTGGCCGCAACAATAACACAACTATGGCATTATTTATATTTGACATATCAACATAATACATATTACAATATATATTAGCAAATAAAACGTAATATCTAAATATATGCTAGACACTATATACAGAGCAATGCTGAGATGAATGTTATACACAGTAATGTAATACACAGTTATGTAATATACAGTTTTTGTAATATGATGTATGTTGAGGACGATGCATGAAGGCCATTCGGTCTTATCGGGTGCATCCCCCACTAAGGCTTTTCATCGACATGCGGTATATATACACAGATATAGAGCGAATAAAGGAACATTATAAATATTATTTGCACAATAAAGTGAAATGGTTTTGCCTATCGTAACTAAACCTGAACATAAACATATAAATATACTATATACACACATTCTAAACAAACATCAATGAACAATACACATTTTATAAATGCAAATATATGTACACACATAGTCCATTAAATATACATTTATTTATAGTAAAAAATATTTGAATTCTACAGATATTTTGCAAGGATTCTAGAATAGAGAAAAAATTTATGAAGCGAGGATGTAATATGCAGTAATATAGTAAAAACAACAGTATGAGATAATTAGTGACGTAAAGGGTTTAATGATGACTTGCTGCAGCACTGAGGTCATATATATTTTTATTAGATAGGTCTTGAGTCGATTTCGAAATAGTTGTAGATTATTTGAATACTTTATGTCATTATCGAGTTTTTTCCATAATTTAGCTCCAGCACTGGGGATACTCATACTTTTTACTGTAGTTTTTGCAAATCGTGCTTTGAAATCTGATGGAGTTCTAAGATTATGGCCGTGATCGTTATTGTTCCTTATAAAATATGACTGTATATTATGAGGAAGGAGATTGCAATAAGCCTTATACACAATAGAACATGTTTTATAGTCGATAATATCAGATAATTTCAAATATTTCATTTTAAGAAAATGTGGCATCGTGTGATCAAAATAATTTGCATGATTAATGAATCTTAATGCTCGTTTTTGTAGGTTTAAAATTTTAAGAATTTTAGTCTTGTAGGTTTTGTCCCATATTTCACAGCAATATAAAATCTGCTTCATTAGTAATTTCTTTGGTATTCTTTTGGTTTTCCTGATAAATATACGACAGTTTCTTGTCCAAGTATGAAGTATTTTCTCCTCTTGACGAAGCTGTCTAGCTTTTGTTGAGTGCTGCGTTCGCGCTTGTCAGATGTTCATTAACATAAATATTTGACTTCTTCATGCGAAGTTTGCGCCGTGCCCTAAGGATCTCATCTTTCTTGTGCCTGTTAACTAATTTAATAATGACAGGCTATCACCAAGATAATGAATCGTACTATAGTCACGACGCTCAAGGTTAATGTCCAGTCGTTTCGAAAACGTCTTTACCCCCTGCTCCAACTTTTCCATTTCTTGCCTATCCGAAATATCTTTCTCCTCGGTACTAGCTGAGCGAGATGCCGCCGCATATGTTACAGGTGCGAGACGATTTATCACAATATTATCAATACGACTGTATTGTTTTAGTTGATTTACTCGCTTTTCGAGATTGTTAATGCGAATGTCTTTTTGTGTTAGCTGTGATTTTCAGTCCGGTTACCTCTTTCAACAGGTACTCAATTTAAGGCTGAAATTCACGGTATTCTACTTATATTCAAAAATGAAATTATAAAATAGAAACAAATACGCCACTGTCATTACAACTAAGAGCCAAGAAAGAAAAAAGCCTGATTGAAACAAAATATCGAGAATAGCCCGAAATTGACCGATTGGCCATTTATAAAATTACAAGTGCAAATAAAATTAGCTCCCAGCCATTTTTTTTTTAGAACAGCGACCCAGATATCGGCGATGGAATGTGAGGAGAGGTTTAAATGCTACCCGATTGGCTTCTAGGAAATATTAAAGCGGATGCCAGATTTTTGTCCACTGAGCTTTTGATGAAGTGTCCGTCCCGTTTCACCGATGTATAACGCTCGGCGCATTTGCAGTCTATATTATAGCATATACGATTTCACGAGTGAAATAAGTACATTTGATAAATAATACCGTTAATTAGAGACATCGGCAGTTTAAATGTTTCACAAATTTAGCCTCGTGATTGCGGGATACAAGAAACCTCTAGAAAAGACTGATTGCTGGGACCCTAACCCTCGGGATCGATGCTCGACCGTTGTTCCTGTGTTAGAAGCCGCGTGGTCAAAAGAAATGGAGCGAGTCAAAAATGCGCGGTAAGTATCAGGATTATTTACGTTCTTTTTGTGTATTGGCGAGTACAATACATAAAATTAACCAGAGCCAAGCTTTGTTTACTGATCGACGCCAAGAAGTCAAGATCATTCTCTTGGCTCTATTAGTACAGATCAGAGGGTTAGAGAGAAAGTTAAAGATAATAAATAATCGAATGTGGCGATCAAAATAAGTAGAACAAGTTAAGAGGGCAAAGTGAATAGATACGATTTGAGCCGATGCTGATAAGAAGAAAGGCTACGAACAGTTCTAATCTCATATGGAAGAATGTTCCCAAGAGTATGACCTGCATAACGAAAACAACGGCTACTGGTAGTGGAAATACGGCATCTATTGACAGGAGCCCAATGAGTGAGTTGCCGACCTAAGTTGACGAGTGGTTACGTGCACAGAAATCATATCATTAATATATGTCGGACCAGTCTCATGAAAGGCTTGAAAGACAAAAGTCAGAACCT
>WURV02104435.1:0-19947 GCA_011762755.2 Epimenia babai | reverse complement strand
AGCGTGGTATCTGTTGCGAGTGCATCAGCGTGGTATCTGTAGCGAGTGCATTAGCGTGGTATCTGTAGCGAGTGCATCAGCGTGGTATCTGTAGCGAGTGCATTAGCGTGGTATCTGTAGCGATTGCATTGGCGTGGTATCTGTAGCGAGTGCATTAGCGTGGTATCTGTAGTGTGAAACCCGTATGTAGCATGGTATATTTTTCGAAGTGTCAGGAGCGTCTTTGTTATATAAACGGAACCGATTTGGTAACAAGGATCACGGCAGGTCGACCTGTGGGATTCTCGCGTTAGCGTCACGACTGGTGTCACACGTTGTGTAAGTCTACCATTAGCGCGGAAGATGTATTCAGGTCGTGCCGAGACGACACTCGTCACTCCGACAGCTAACGCCGCTGGCGGGGCCGCTAGGGATTTAGTCTTCATCAGATAATGATGCGGCGATCTCACTCGGATCCGTAGACAATCTAATACAGACGAATATAATATATCTGTCAAGACTCAGGTCTATCCGTGTCCATTGTCGTGTAGCCAATTTCGACACGTAAGCCCGATGGGCAAGCCTTCTCGACTGTTCCTCCAAAGCAGTAAATTCGATCTCAAGTCGAGAGAGACGGTATCCGAATTCAGCCGACGTCCAAAGATATTTCCCGTGCTATACTTACCAGTTTGTCTGTATATAATAATATACGGTAGTAGTATAGTGCAACTTATCAATGTGGCATTGAATCAGATGATTTACTTGTCACATTCACTAAAGAAATATATAGACCTAATCCTTGTAAAAAAATTGATAATAATAATACATTTGTTTTGGAGGCGCCCTAATAACTAATATGTCTCTCTATTTAAACTGATCTTACTAATACCGATTAATTATATATAAAGCCTTGTTTTTAGTCGAAATTTGAAGCTGTTGAAATCTGTGATTAGGCGGAGCAAAGGTGGTGGTTAGTTCCTCGCGTCTGCTGCGGCGCAAGAGCACGACTTCTTGGTGATTAAATTTGTCTTGCCGTGATGTGACTTGATGGTTATTGTTTGTGATTGGCGCGTGTTCCCTGCATGTTGCTTGTAGGTGATGATATCTTTCATGTATCGTGGGTAATCAGAGTTTATATGTCGCTTTGCGTGTTATTAATACTTTGAATTGTGATGTTTGTGTGATGGGTGGCCAGTGGCGTTGGCGTAGTAGCGGAGTGACACGTTCACATTTTGCAAATTTGAAGATGAGTCCAGCCTGTGTTTTTTTGTATTTTTGTTGCCTGATTGTCTATTTGTACTGTAAGTGTAGGCAGTAAAGTGGACGTAGCGAAGACATATGTTAGTGATCCTGTTTCTGGCTGTCTGTGGTATCGTCGTGTTGACCAGATAGATCGGGTGTCTTGTTTTGATGATTTTGTCGATGTGTTGTAGAGTTTGGAGTGAACGGCCTATGCTTTTGTCTGGATTAGGTTGTAGTTTGTTAGCTATCTAAATTCTCACTAAACTATGTATATCTCTGGACTGTAGTTTAGTATATTAGTAGATTAATTGGTATGTGTTATGTCAGATTAGTTGTCTAGATTTAGGCAGCCATAATTGTGTCATCTGCATATAGTGTATATGGAAAGCCTCTAACAAGCACGTCCAGGTGGATGTTCACGCGGGCCAGGTTGGACGTCGGCGGTGTCGCACGACTTGTCGGTCCACCAGGAAAGTTTGGTTATCATAAAAGTATGCCTCAGGAAAGTGTGGTAATTATAAAAGTATGCCTCGCGAAAGCGTGTCATCATAAAAGTGGGTGTATCGCTAAAGCGTGTCTGTAGTGAAAACGTGTTTAAATCGAAATTTGTCTACCCTGAATAGGTGAATAATGAAAATGTAGGAATTGTGAAAGCGTGACAATAGTGAAAGCGTGCTTATAAGTGAAAGTGTGACTATAGTGAAACCGAATCTACAGTGAAAGCGTATTCATAATGAAAACGTGTCTAAAGTGAAAGCGTGCCTATTGTGAGAGCGCGTCTATAGAGAAAGCGTGTCTATAGCGAAAGCACGTCTACTGTGTAAGCACGTCTATATCGAAAGCCTGTCCATAAATTTGCGTTAATCGTGAATGTTTTTCTTGCACTGTCTTATGTCATATTTGGACTACACTGTAGATATCAGAGGATTCCGCCTTGTACGAAGAAATGTAAGTGACGCACTGTACAGTATGAATATTTGATGAACGCTGGTTACAAATTGAAATTTCGATATTGAAAATTATACCCCATGATTTTTATGATTGTGTATATATTATTTTATGTTTTTATTGTATCTTAGTTAGTCGTTTGTCCCATATTTTACTGTGTTAAATACTTTTAAGTTCATCTCTTGTTCTAGTAACAATCGTGTACCCACACCGCGTCAAGTTAGATCGTTTCAATTGAAAGTTTGGTCTGTTTGGTTTTGTGGCATTTTCGTGCAAAAACTGCCCTAAACCCAGTTGGCCCATGGGGTTCTGTGTAGCCCCTGAATTATTATTATGTTTTAGGTTTTTCCTAACGTTCCTCGTGTTTCGCATGCACTTTGGGTCGTATCTGCGGCGCGTACGTCCCCCTATCGCGTCTTCTCATTATAAAAAATTATCAATTATCAATGGGGCAATGATGGCTTGACCAAGGCTAATGTCAGCATATTGGTAAAATATTCGTACATACCGTCCTCATACGTAGAATGTTTGTTAGATTCATAATCTTATCAGTCCACATTTTGTCTCAACAAATATTTTACAGGCTTTGTTCAGCATACGATGTTAAGTAGATGATAAATATACTACATGGGTGATTGTCAGAATCAATCCGTATTTAAAAAGAGCGAAGCAGTTACGTTTGGGAGATTTGGCAAGCAGAGAAGCGAAAATTGGTCGTGTGGCGTACCATATCAGCTATCTGGGTGACGGCCAGTCCAAATCGGACCCTGATGATCGTACTTGCGTTGTAAACTGGACGTACAGAGCGGTTATAGTTACGTGTGAGCTTGCTCAGTAACTTGTGTTCGTCACCACGAGCAAGTCGACTCGTACTCTCGGTGTCTGTAAGGGTAGACGGCTAGAGATACATCGTGAGCGAGTCGCTAGGTTGGATTTCCTGCTAGCGAAATAGAACGAATCGTACAAATACAATTGTGGTTATGGACTGTTCATACGCTTTTTAGCCTACATACCATGTCGGAAATCTGGGTTAAGGTAAATCCGAACTTGACCGTGACTGTGTGCGACGCGTTGTACACCGGACGTCCGGAATTATCGTAGGTGGCCAGGAGCGAGTCCATGAGGCGCTGTTCGTCAGTCACGTTACGATGGTCAGGTGGGCCTGCTTGAGTCTGGTTACGATAGCGTGATCCGGATACAACTAATAACGGCAGCATATGTAGAGCTACGGCTCCGAGCAAAAAACTCCCCATTCTACTGACATTCATACACCGACGCGTAACGACAAATATATTTTATTAAACGAAATAAACGAGAAAGTATTCGCTTATGTCATAGGGCGATACGGTTACTAAATATAGCAAGATTATGCGGAAGTTGTATTATTATAATTATTTAGCGGAGAGAATGACAAAAATATTTATGTTGATTATTTTGAAGTGCAAAGGTAAACGGTTTTATGTCCGCCGATCGACGATAGATGTAGCTTTCAGATAGGGAAGCTAACTGGACGAGCGATGTTTACTCGATGCGCGGAACTGTTCGGGCGCACGTTACTGCGAGCGGCTGTCGCTCGGGGCGTCGAAGAATGTAAACGGAGTGAACAGGCGAGTCGTGTTCGGTACTCGATACACGCTTACTTTAACGCGATCAGCGCGGCGAGCGGCGAGTTTCTCAGCCGGGCGCGTCACCGATGGCTTCTTGCGTCGGGCAACGATTTCTGCGCTAAACGTAGCATCCATATTCGCGAACAACCGATGATGGTAGCCCAACAAAACAGTTACTAATAACCCTATTTGTCTCGCGTTACTAGCATAAACAACAATACGTATCATTATTAGAGCCTTGGTTTGAGTAAAATTTCGCCTTTTTCAATATTCTATATTCCAGTTGATCCATGCTATCGACCTGGTTCTTAGAAATAGCATTAAGAGTCTTAACATAAATATCTTAAAAATAACAATTTATGTTACCGGAGATGGTATAAGAAGTGAGACTGGCAAAATTAATATCTCATGATATTAAGGGGAATTCTTCACCTGTTTTATGTATATTAAGATCAAATTATATACGACCTTTATCTGGATTCGGAGGTTTTCACTACTGTCTCCCCCCCCCCCCTGAAAAGCTACCTTTGTTGTTCATATTATAACAGGTGTTTAGGACGTCAAGCGCTTGCCTATGACCGTTTAATAGATTTATTATGTTTACGAAAATGTTTGAAGTTTCAATTCCCCCATTTCTCTGCGAAGCTTTTCCAGTTGATAGAATAATTTTTTTTATTTTAGGCCTATATCTTTCTAAAGAGGGGCTTCTGATATATTAACAACACACTGCATATTAAATTAATTTAGGGAATTTCTGCAACAACGCTGTCAAAACGGTGGTAATAATATACACGAAATGTCGTCATTTACGAACGTGTTACGTCGCTTGCAGAATTTCGCCAATAACTCTTGGGGAAAATTCGGATGGATATTTCGTGTTGTTTTTCATATTTAATCGGCATCTAGTATTAAAGGATACAACCGGGGTGAATAACTTCGCTATTCTCGAGAAGATTTCGGGATTTTTTTATATAGCGACTCTTTTAATTGTGGACGAATATAACTAGTTTTAATGAAACTAGTTAGTCTATATAAAAAGCGTTTCCCAATTTACTGTCAATTAGTCGAACGCGGCTACCCAGTGTTGTTTTGCGGACAAAGGGCAGCGATGATCCATCAGTGTCTTAATTCATTGGCTGGGTTGCGGGTTTGTAGTACCCTGGCAAAAGTAATTCTTATTAAAACATCTTTAATAATTTCTGGAGACTCCCTTATCAACTGTTACATTTGTCCTTGTCGTACTATGTTTCGAGCAATGGTACTATTTTCAGTATGTCGGTGTCCACAGTGAAAAAAATTGTCACAAAATGCTAACTCATGTTACTAAAATATCCCTTGCCTCATTGGGACTCGCCGATCGTTCTCTATCATTGGCCCCTCTCTTTGGAACTCTCTACCGATAAATCTCCGCTCAGCACCTGATCTCCCAACCTTCAAGCGTCTCCTAAAAACTCATCTTTTCGCCTTAGCCTACAGCCAGTAATTACTATGTGTAATGTTATTTTTATTATCGCCATTTTTCCTTTCACGCGTTTACATCTGATTATAAAACTTTTAACCTTAATTTTATTTGATTACAACGCGATCGTGGTTGCTTATATTATTTTCTGTGATTCTGTGATTTTAGTTAATTATTGTAAAGCACATGTGATAGTAATACATTTTTATTAATTTTTACAGATTATGTGCTATATAAATACAATATTACATTACATCGGGACTGTGTTACCGTCAAATACCCCGGCTTAAATGCCGATATCATGTCCCGTGCCGCTGTGCAAAAATGTAACAAACCTACTTAGCCTACATATGTACATGTTATACCATTTTAAATTGTTTCACTGAAATCGTCATGTGTTCTTATATAATTTATGTGCGTATATCTACCTGCTAGCCAAAAAAATCATGTTTTGTCATTTGTTGAATAAATAAATAAATAAATAAATAAAGAAAAATAAACTTAACATGTTTCAAAGTTCTATCTATAACAGCTCGTTATCTGTGTTTGTATCTTCGTCCACATCAACCGTCTTATAGACGTCTATAAGCTACAAAACGACTTGCCATTAAACTGAGATTGCACATATGGCGGGGCTGTGTAATGTTTATGCGCATTTCGAATTTGTTTATACGCATCAAGGGTGAACAACACATCGATTGGAGCAGGTGCGCATGTCCGTCTTTTCCGGCACCGCGCGAGTAAGGGGCTCAATTATCATATAAACAAAATTAACGGCGAAACGAGGGAAATGATGGGTGAATACCAAAGGAACTGATGGGTGAATACCAAAGGAACGATTTCGTTTGTACGTCCGAGGTAATTTACGTTCGAACGAGCGGTGGGCTGTACGCCGTCACGACCATGAAACCCGCGCGCTTTGATGCAAATAAACAAAGAACGAAGCAGGTGCCATGTACGATACGATTCAATATTGCGTCTGGAAAAAGGGAAGCGTCTCTATATTCTTTATGAACAATTTGGTCGATGCCATATTTTGGGACCTGTCTGCAATTAGGTCATACTTGCGAAAAAGTTTATTTTACAATCTTCGTTGAATAACTACGAACGAATCTTGTCCATGCAACGATATACCCCCCAGCTCCTATAACGGATCACATCTGATAAAATTAGTATAATAATAAACGTATTTAGGCAACGAAAACTTGTGTTAATCCTTTTATAAATAGGATTTTGCAAATAACAAAGTATTTGCTTTAATTTCGTACGAAGTAGGACGCTAAACCAAATCTAAGTTGATTTCTTTCTAACTTCAGTATATTCTGTATATATCTTAAGTTTTTAATTCGTTTTGAATTCGGCTATTTCCAGATAGACCGAGAATTATTGCAACGAGTTTCCGTGGTATGCGGTTACCAGACTGTACGTACGTACAGTTTTTGTGATTTATACGACAGTAACCACCCACACGCGTCCGGGTGCCGTACATTGTTATCGTAATGCAGACATTGATATCTCGCGAGGAACGTTATTACCGATGGCGATCGCCACGCCCAAATGCGATACCCGTCTGTGTCTCCGTACTCGATAAGGGCTTCCCTGACACGTCGACGTACTTTGGTTGATTAAAACATATACGAAATCGATAACCCCACTAATCGTTACCCGCAGACTTTTGTATATAACAAACGGACATAAATATGATAAATGTATATATATTATATATATATTGCTTGTATAGGCACTGGCGAATAACTGGTGGCAATTTACTGTACACCGTTCGGTAGACCAATAACCCGTTCTGATGAGTTTCTGACCCATACCGCGATACCGCAAGATTAATAAGCGAGTTTGTAGAAAGATTGGGAACTTTAACAATAACCTCCATCGATGTGTTCTCTTATCTTACCAAATCGATCTATATAAACTGAGTAACTAACTAAACTTCTGAGCTTAGATTTCTTGATGTCTGTACTTGAGTATAAACGATGAGCATCGAATAAACGTATCCGTTCTGTTAAAGAATATAACGTAAGAGATTAAGGGCAACAACTTTTATAGAAAATAATTAGTTTCTTCGATCACGAGCTTTCGCTTTCGCTATTTGCAAATACTTTATAATGTCCTGTTTTAGTGTTGTACGATGTATTGTCGGGTCTCTTGTCTTGTTTTAGTGTCGTATGGAGTATTGTCAAGTCTCTTTGACCTCTTGCCTTGTTTCAGTATCGTAAAGGGTTATATCAGATCTCTTTGGCTTTGTAAATCTCTTTTTCTCTTTTTTCTATCTTTTTTCTTTTTTTTTCCACTCTTTTTTCTCTCTTTTTTTCAGGTGAGCGTCTTAAGGCCTCTTGGGCCTCTTGTTTAAATACTTTGTATTGGGCAATGAAGAATCGTGTCCATGCGAAAGCTCGTGATGAGTAAAACTAGCTACTAGTCTATATAAACGTTGTCGTCTCTAATCTTTTACGTTGCTATTAATTAGACTACCACGTTTAAACACCCTTATACTGAAATGGATACAAGTGTAACGACCTCGCTACCATCACAAACTGTTCTTAGTCCGACAGTCACGATGAAAAATATACAAGGAAGTCGGCTTACGCTTTTTAAACTGGACATGTGATCGTAATTAGGATAGCCAGTGTGGTTCTATAAATAGCTGGGGAGAAATGCACGGGAAAACCGATACCCCTGGTGGGACACGAACCCACGACCCCCAGATAACCGGTCTGGTGCTCTACCAACTGAGTTACCGATCCCATCAGGAGTATAGGTTTTTTCCTGTGCATTTCTCTCCAGCTGAACTGGACATGGCACTCCTTGAGGTAGAAGCGATTCCAATATAAAATATACAAAGGCTTATATGGTTGTTGGTCTTATGACAGACAGATCCGAGTGCCGTATTACGCATATATGTTATGTATTTGCATATAATCGTATATGTATATAGCGAATAGTTCTATCATTATCGATTCGCGATATTCATTTGTACAGCGACGGTACGAAGGTGGCGTCTGTCGTTAGCACTTGTAAACACGGTGCGGGGTGATGTATGCGACAGACGGCGCCATTAAACCGTTTATTAGGAATGCAGATCAACGGTGATTCGACGAACGGCGGCACGCGATGATACACTGCAGTCGACTTACCCCGGACAGTGACGGATGCCAGCAAGATGGACCCCAGAACTACCCGTGCCATGCTCGCGACTTGATTCGACGCTGTAAAAAGTCAGTCATTACGTCGTGATCAGATAAGAATGACAGACGTACACGAGCGATTAGTTTCTAAAAACTCGCTGCGATGCTATCTTAATGAACTCGCCAACGACTGTCAAACTCGGGAGCCCCACGAGTTCTTAAATCATGGCAGATTCTGCGTTGGCGCCAGTGGTGCAGTGGTTAGAAGCGTTGCCTCTCACGCGAGAGGTTGCGAGTTCGAACCGGCACAAACCAGGGATTTTTCCCGCGCCTTCCACAATATGTAATGAGCAAGATTTTCGTGCTTGAATATTGAGAAAGAGTTGTCGTGGAATATTTTATTATAAAAATATATTAGGGTTGTGACAGGGCATCTTGTACGTGCGACTGACATTTAAAGTAGCACCAAAACCTCGGCTTCACCTTTACCTTTTAGATAGACATTTAAGTGGAGCGTTCTTCTCGATAAATATTGCTTACACCACATCAAAATGTTTGATACAAGTAATTTTATTAGCTGATTAGCTCCCTTATCGCTGCCATATCCATGATTGACGTTTGGGAACTTAAACAACATTGAATCGAAATGTTAAACGTTGGTAGGGAGTTACATTTTACAGCGGTTTACACCCTGTGTGTATGCATTCAATAACCTCTACGGTTCACCGACCGCAAGCCATGGATCGCTTTACATGATATGTGTATTTGTGTAAACAGCACTAATGCCAATGCTTTTTTGCGTTCTGGAAATTTCCTAAGAATCGCTGCAGGTAGCAAGTTATACTGGATGTTATAACCTTATTTGTAGGCCGTCATTTTGACGTCTGTCCAGGCGGTCGCAAAGTGCGGTAGGCCTATATAACGTTATACTCTGCTTTGATTATTTAGCGTTTCCAACCTACAGTAAAGAATTTGGTGCCCAAAAGCCAATTTCATGTCCATGCGATATAAACATGGAATTTTCAGAAATCGTCTTTTTTTCTGCATTTCCTATACACGCAGTAGGGACTATATAATTGAAAGTATTGATAGCATTTTACCGACGATACTTGTTTAAATAGAAGCGGGAAGAAAGGGATTTTGTTTTCGGTCCATCATTTACAAGATTGTGATCTGCGGGTTGAGTCGTTGGTTCAACCATTACCGTATGGTAGATGCGGAGCGTTGCGCGGTATTCCGTTAAGCGCTCTGCGCTTGGGCGCCCGCGAAACACGCGGGTATAGGTGGGGGGAGGGGGGTAATCCGCACCAGTCTCGGGGAAACAATGACCCTATTATAACGCTAAGGACGCGGCAATCTCGGTAGCAAACGTTTAATCTCGACTCAGGGATTCCCTCTGGGTTGGCCTGCTTTGCATTTAGACAAGCGGTCACGATCTACAGTCGTGTCGGTGACCGGAGCCTCCGGGCGCCCAGGCTCATTTGCCAGTGACGTATCGCTCGATGCTCTTAATCTTCCTCCCTAATTGGCGACTCAGATATAATATATTACGTGGCTTGGAGCGGTTCACCGCAAGACGCGTTCGACAATAATTATAGTCGACGCTAACACTCGCTTCGGATGAGTAGAAATAACTAAAATGATCTTAAATGCCCCGTTTTCGTCCATGGTCTTGAAGGCATGTAATAAATATTGTTTACATCAAATCAAAATGTTTGATACATGTAATTATATTGGCTGATTAGCTCCCTTATTGCTGCTATATCCATGATCGACGTTGGGGAACTTAAACAACTTCAAATCGAAATTTTAACTATATGCAGTACATCGGTACGATATATCAACATTTTCAATTTCACTGCTTTGTATTACTCGACAAATAAAATGGTGCTAAGCTCGAGTTTAAAATACTTGCGAAAGCGAAAGCCTATACGAGTTTCTTAATACATTGAACTAGACTTTGGAATTTTGTTTAGGCCTACCCAAGTCCATGCTCTATATTTTAGCCATATTTTCTAACACTTACCGGGAAATTATTAAGCGATGGAGACGATTTATTAGTACGAGAAATGTCTGGAATAGTCGGCGTTGTGTAGCGTCGGTCGCTCTGTTCAAAATAGTAGGCCTATATAAAGTAGTTAATAGGTTGCGAGTGAATATCGGTCGTTAACAGGTCGTTAAATCCGTAATTCTTAGTTTTGTAGTCTTAACTGGTGCTGGTAACGGCATGCGAGCAAGAGGTCGGGTAAACGGAGTTTTAATGGTTGTAAATAGCATGATAGAGCTGTACCCTTACTTGGTTGAATTTGACGTTTACAGTGATCAATCAAGTCGGATGACAAGAGCCGTGGTATGTATTGTGGGGGTAGCATGGTACCTAATCCACTAGCGATATATCCCAATCGCAATGTTCACATGGATGGTATTGGGTGAATACACTTAACACACGGCCTATGATTTATTCTTAAATTAAAGTGTTATTCGCAAAACAAAAGCCTCTTATCCCCCTTGTATACCCTCCTCTGTTCCTACTACTTGTCTGCTTGTTATATTTTTCCGACCACCCGTTAATACCTTTTGACAGTCTCACTCTATTTGCCTACTTTCTATAGCTCTACACTCTGTGTCTGTCCTTCATTCACACACCTTTGTCTTCATCCCACTCCAGTCGTAGCTTTTATGATGTCCTTTATTGTCTCCTCTGTGATCTTTGGAGTTACAGTGCGATTTTGGTCGAGTATTTAATCTGTATGCCACCTCTGCCCACTCATTGCACCTGATGAAGTATACTTGATATACGAAAGCTTGTGTTAATCCTTATATAGCTAGTCAACAAGGTGTTACCTTTGTATTTTCGTAAATGTATATTAAAAATCCTATACTTCCTGGGTGAGTTTCTAATCAAACTTCTCTCGGGGTTTCGCACATAGACCTAATTACTATATGTTTTTCTGAAATTACTTGAGGTTCGAGATCTTACAAGCTACAAATGGCGTTCATTTGGACAGAGTATGGATATTTTGGAACTATTTTAATGTCATATATCGTTATCTCCCTTCAAAATGCGATCATCGAAAAAACAATAAAGTACATTCATATATACCTAGCTGACAGTTCAGGCTCATCAACTATCCAACGAAATTGATGACGTGATATGTGTACACAATTTTTCACCCAAAACCGACTATTGCAACACCGTATTTATCAGTCAAGGCACCACTCTTTTGAGTTTGACTCCAAGGATTTTCATTGTACTATTAAAGGACTTTTAGACTTGTATTCATCTACAGTATAACGTAGGAAAAAGATGGATAATTTTTAATTGGTATAATATTTTTTTTTCAATGATTCTATTTTTCTCATATGAAATGCATAATTTTTCTCCACAAATAAATCAACGAATGCATATCCATCCTTGTGACTGCCCTGCAGAAAATATTGCGAACCGCCTACTAGTGAATATTATTGTATACCTCTATAATATATTTTAAACTACATTGTTTTTCATGGATGTACATTTAGACGATCTCAAACAAGGGACATTACTTGGGTCGATTAGGCATGTCCTCTTGTCAATAGTATCCTGTTTTAAATTTAACGCACGGTTGCTTGCAAATATCGTTTTTATTTTTCGTAAACGGGGTAGCTTTTTCATTGGTCTGGACTTCACTGTGAAGACACGTTGACCTGGCATACAGTAAACGTATGATCGATGTCAAGTCGATCGCTGTACGCCACGTATCAGGGTATCAATAGAACACAAGCTCGGTAGATGGATGGGCGTACGGTATTTGAAAAATACACTCTTCAAAACTTGATTTATTACATATTAATTTTACCATTCCTGACTCATTATTGGCGAAGTATGGGAAGAATAAAACTGCAGATTTCGCCATCTTATTATATCACAGAAACGTGCAATCGGCTGGGAAAGGAATATGCAGGGACTACCCTATTATATTAGATATTTTATATCTTGTTTTACTATTTGCCCATTCATCATTACTATCAACCATTTTTATAAAGCATTTTATTACCTAACATAATCATTAACCATTTATCGCAAGAAATTAATCACTAAATATTATCCATTTATAATTATTATCCATTTATAATTATTAACAATTTATAATTATTAACCATTTATAATTGTTAACCATTTATAATTATTAACCATTTCCACGTTTTTACTATGTTGTGTTGCTCTACAGTTTGTACAGACCGTAATGGAAAAGTTCGAAAGCTCAACGAGAAATGGACGAAGAAGACGCAAGCGGGAGTGGAGAGCGAGTGCACGTGCGAGCCAACCATGACTCCGTGGAGCAGATGGGCACAATTCCCGCCACATATCGAATGCCATTTACTTCGTGAGTAGCTGATACTTTGTGATAATTTCGATGCGACACTCGTTTTAGCGACACCTTCTAAGTTTTAAATACAGGTCACTCACTTGGGGAGCAGTTAGTCGACTGGTAGGAGCTCTGGTCGCGAGTTCACAACCGCCCGCGTGTCGACTTTTCTGTGATGATCCTCAGCAAGTCATTTATTTCCGATTGCTGGAGTAAACTCATCTCCAAAATGTGTAGATGGTTGATATCGTCCTTGGCGGGGTGATATGGAGTGTCGAATGTATGGTATATGTGCAGAATAGCTGCCAAAACATTTCATTATATGCATCTGAGAGCCTATATTGGCTGATACTTGCGGTCTACAAATGTGGCACTTTGCGGGTTTGACACTGCTCACAGGTCAACTTTTCTGCGATGATCATCGGCAAGTCATTGATCTCCGATTGCTGGATTCAGCGAGAGTGATATGCGAGTGTCGAAGGTATTATATCCACTGAAAAGTGCAATAAAAACTAATTGTAAACCGCATCTGAGCTTTGGTAACACTTGACGTCTAAAATTACACCTCACTATTTGGTTGATGTCGGGTCTCTCTTTGGTTGATTACACCTCACTGTCCTCTTCATTGCAGGTCACTGTTTGGTCGACAAGAAACTGCGTAGGCTTCACGAAATCTGGACGAAAGCGGATGGTTCTCGGTGTAAATGCGGCATGTACCAACGACCGCTCATTATGGATACATCCATTGTTCCCGCGCGATTTCCGTCAGAACGCTGCTGGAAAAGAGGTGGGTGAATTGTCATGAGTATATTACACATTACGTCGTATCCAAATTCAAGCTTTTTTGTATAAAATTTGCCGTTTACCAATACGCACACACGACACAGTGATATTCAAGGTGTGTCTAAAATCAAGATGTCAAACTTTTTTTATTTGTAGTCCGATTAAAATGCAATTTATAGTGACTAAGTATAATTGAATTTCACACATTTCACTAAGATTATGTTGCCATACCTCTTCATATCACCGGATAACATTAGGTTGAACATGGAAGTGGAAAAATTGGAGTGAACTCAACTTATGACGTCCATGTCATATTGTCACGAGCAGCGGTGGTAGCAGAAAGCCGGGTCAAAGCCAATACTATACAAATGTAACATTGAAAAGAAGTGTTAAATATGCTTAACATCCTCGATCTTGCTGAGTCAAGGCTTGAATTGCTCAATTGCCTCAATCTGAGACGAGGGCCGCTGCTCCCCCTTTTCAACGAGACCGCGAATGAGATGTTCAACATCTCTATTTGTACATACCCGCCCGGAAAGATTTTCTCATATGATAATTTACAGGCTATTAGGCGGCCAATTTTTAGGTTCAGTAAAACAGACTGTGCTCTTCAAGTAGTTGGTGGTCTCACTATTTGTGTAAGCCATGTTGAAAAACATAATGTTCTCAATCAGCCAAATTTTCCATTCCAGGGATCATGAGATTCCGAAGTTATTGCGGTGATACAGTCCGTTAAATGTGACACCTGGTTTGACAAAGTGTATAGATGTTTTTGATAATTTTACACCCCTACGGGAAAAAGAGAGCTCTTGTGAAAAAGATTGCTCTTTGTAAATAGTCGTTGATCAACAATTTTCTGCTTCTTGAGCGTTTACTCAGCAGTTCGACGGTGAACAACTAAAGAAGGTACGCCTTATCTTTGCTGTTTCCATACGCCTCAAGGGGTTTTAGCGCATTTAATCCCTTTTCACATTTCCAGCAGTTAATTTTTGACCACGACGGCGTTTAAATACCAGAGTCCGAGATCGCGTTTTGCTATGCGCCATTTTCTTGCCTAAGAAATCCCCGTGGCCTTTGATATTTGTGTAGGTCTCATGCGAGTTGGGCATATTTTCTCGACTCAATATTCGACTCTGCTACTGGAATGCCTCCAAGACAAAAATCGTCGCAATTTGACGCAATCTGAAGATCTGGGATCGAGGCTGGCACGTCCCAGAGACATGTGGCTCAGGAGTTTGGTGTGTCTCAAAATGTCTCCCGTGCTTGGAATCGCTATCAGTCTACAGCCAACAGGCGACATGGTACAGGACGCCTTAGATTAACAACCTGTGCACCGGACTGATACATCAGGTTCTGTCTAAGCTGACTGATGATCGTGTTCGGATGTGGAGAAGGCCGAATAAGCGATATTTCGATACTACCTCTGTTGAACATGACCGATATCACCGATATACTCTGTCATGGTCTGGGGTGGCATCACTAGCACGTGTCGTACAAACCTTCATGCCACTGAAAACTGCATGCTAAGTGGTGTCAGATACCGCAATGAAATCCTCGACGTATTTGTGAAGCCATTGGCTGTTGATATTTGTCCGGACTTTGTTCTGATGGATGATGATGCCCGTCCTCATCGTGCCATCATCGTGAATGAGAACCATATGGATGAACGAATCAACAGAACGGACTGGCCAGCTCGCTCACCTGATCGCAGTCCTATTGAGCATGCGTGGGACACGATGAAGGCTGCCATCTCTGCCCGCAATGCTCAACCTGGCATGCTGCAACAGCTCAGGGATGCGCTATTTGACTCATGGACCAATATCCCACAACAGAACCTGCATCACCTCGTCGAAAGCATGCGCGGATGATATCAAGCAGTAATTGAGTAGAGGTCACACGCGCTACTAATCCATTTTTTGTGAAAGAAAAAACATGTTACTTTGTTTTCTGGAATTTTTTGAATGTTTCATTTTTCTGACATTTTGTGGAAAAACAACATGTCGGCTTCAATTTGCAAATTTCTTAATTTTGGTCTGAATCGATACACTGATGAAAGAGTTAGTACCATCCTGTATTATAGGAAATTATCACAAGTTAAGAGATATTTTGATATATATATATATATATATCCTTGAGAAGTAGTATATTATAATACTGAAGTATTAGAAAATGGAACAGTAAATCCGTGCTGTTATCGTTCATGCATACATCAACACTAATCTTCACCACTAAATTTGTCGTGTAACGTCCACAGTTTGTCCGGCCTTTTGGGAGAACTCCGGAAAGCATTGCTATACCGTCATGCCCTGCATGAAACGATCGTGTTCACCGAGCGACGGGAGTCAGTTGTGCGCGAGCTTTGGCGGTAAATTGGCGCGAGTGCGGAGTGACGACATCGTCAAGTTGCTCCTCGCTTCAGTCAAGAAACACTCCGCTCTTGGTCTGAACACCTTGCGGTTTATAGTCGTAGACGGCACCGATAAAAGCAACGAAGGTCAATGGGTGTACGGAGACGGTAGCTCGATGCAATACACCAACTGGTATAGAAGTAAGTTTATATGGGTCTTACACACCTTTATTTGTTACCTCCACTGATAACACACTGTTTTAAGTGTCACTAAAATCGAAAAGAATTCGTTGACTTGAAACAATGAAAATCGGGATTCCCTCAAAGGACATACCATCAACAAATACTATCTGTACGGAATATATATATGACATCTCTAATCTTGGATACGGGCATATCAACTACCCAATAAAATCTATATAATTTGTTAAGAAAAGTTTTGTACTAAATTATAGAGACTGATCTAGATCTATAACTTGAACTTTAGTTGGTCTTCGACGATGTTATAGCGACATAATCGGACTTCTGAAAAATCCAAGACTTACTTCGTTTTTTTTGCATTGGGACGCTCGTTACCGCACGGGACAGGGGTCAAGTTTTTCTCGGATTGTTTTCTCGGAGATAAGTTCGAACCCACCATGAATCTATTGGTAAATTGATGTAAAAAAATACACAAGTAAATGAGATATTTCTGGAAAACATCTGGCTTTTTGCACGGTTCATTGTACAGGATTCCGATGCAACTGTTAGGAACGTGTTTTTTCGGTACATTTTATTTTACCCTACCGTACTCACAGGGAATATGTCAGTATTTTCATCGATTTTAACATCCGATTAATAAAAAATACGATTATGGATGTTTTCAGAATGCCTTACACTGAACCTTTCTCCTTTTTGTTTACAGACAGACCGACTGTGAACAGGGGACGCAACTGCATATTATCATTCGTCAATCGCAGATGGTCTCGCGTCAACGGCAAATGGCGAGATGCCCGCTGCAGACGCTCGTTCCCGCGTCGTTTCATGTCATTTGCTTGTGAGACACGTGCATCGTGGGGCAAGCCGCGACCTCACCCCCTGTTCCTTGGCTACTAGAGCCACGCCGCCGTGTGTTTAATAAATATCGCTGTGAATAAAACACTTGAGCAGACATGGGGAAAGCGCGCGCGCGAGAGTTATGGGAAAATTGGTTAGGAAAAGGGAAATAACTTAGAATTGTGTGTCACGTATCACGTAGTAAATGTTTCTCAAGTGCCGGAAATCTCAGTTCGTAGCAATTTTTCGGAATTTTTTGGTCATCGTGAGCAATTATTATACAGCAGGATAAAAACAAAAACGGACATTACATGGGGAAAGCTGGGGTAGTGGTTAGTTATATAAAATTGAAATCTATAAGACCAGAGATCGATCTGGGTCATGTTTAGCAAAGCATACCCGGGTCAGCTCGGTGGAAGGCCTTGATAGTATCAACAACGGGTTAACAGGATTTTATAGCTACCAACATAGGCCATACACGGAGGCACACATGTGCAGACCCACACACACAGACGCGCACGCGCGTACATCCCATTAAAAGTTATCAGTCGATGTAAGGTCCGCACGTAACACTAAGGGAGGGAGGGGCATGTAAGAACAAACGGGCCACTGTTTGCCCATGTTTCGCTCTAGTCTTTTAATGCTCTTTATTCAAACCAACTACTGAAAAATCCGGCATACTAATGTGTTGTAGATATTTTTTTCTATTTATTAACTATTCTAACGCACATTTAGGCCTGTATTTATATGACTGGAACGGGAAAGAGGGGCTTTTATAAAAATGAATCTCGGTATCCCATTTTATAATATGACGATGGCTTTTTTTCTATATTATCAGACACTATGTGCTGCCGAAAAAAAATATTCAGGGAAGGAAAAAGTCTTCAAGTAAAATTTATCTCGCAGATTTGTTATCGATACAAAATAACTTGGACGCGATTAGTTCACTACACACCTTAAATAATTTTTTTAACGTGCACGACCACCTGGACGCGTAATTTAAATAAGATAGAAAGTAGACGTGATAAGGGGAGATAATCGGCTATTATACGTTGTTATATCGCAGGCGATATTTGAGTGTATTGTGTAGGCTGAATAGCTACAATAAAAATCGCAATTGTAAGCCGCATCTGGGATGTTGTCTTATTGGTTAATTATGTATTAAAAAATTTAATGTAGGTTTCACTGAAATTATGAGTGAAATAATGCTATCCTATAGTGATAGATAGTTGTTATTGATGGTTGTTATTGATGGTTGTTATCGATGGTTGTTATCGATGGTTGTGATCGATGGTTGTGATCGATGGTTGTTATTGATGGTTGTTATTGATGGTTGTTATTGATGGTTGTTATCGATGGTTATCGATGGTTGTTATCGATGGTTGTTATCGATGGTTGTTATCGATGGTTGTTATCGATGGTTGTTATCGATGGTTGTGATCGATGGTTGTTATTGATGGTTGTTATTGATGGTTGTTATTGATGGTTGTTAAATTTTATGTGGCGGTTTTATGCAGTTTATTTTCACAGTACTGGGGCATATATTTTTTTTTAAATAACGATTCAGTTAATAGTGACCTAAGAAAATAAAAGATATTAGTAAAAACGAATGGAAATTTGTTTTGGGGTGAGTACTGGTAACCACTTGTATGTATAGGACACTCTGAATTCTCTGAATGCGTCCACAGACGTCTGTTTTTACCTAGACGGTTGTAGTCAATAAGGGAGGATCCGTTCTCGTTCACATCTTCCTGTCTCCACTTTTCGCGCATTTTCATCTATGCAATACGCGTATTCTCTATTCGTATTCCCACCTGCGCTAATACATTTTTGCCCGTATTCACATCTACGCGTTTTTACGCTGACGATACTGGACAAATACCGATACAATGTATTACTTTATTGTGTGTTATTACATGCGACAGATTTTATAAGATATAAACAGTAAGGTCAATAAAAATCTCTCAGTATATACAGTATATTGTACAAGTTTGATTTTTGTCTTTTATGCTATGTATATATACACTTAACGCGGAATAAATTTTTACAAGTAAACGCAAAAACTTTTCGATAACTGTTACACGTCACTAAAATTTCGAAAAATGTCAAATTAAAAATTCAAAAACACCGATAACACACCTCGAGTATATCTGCAGGCCATAACGAAGTTGAACAAGATTATAGGTTTACCCATAAAATATATACATAAACAATAACCTAGTTACTTGAGGCACTGTGCGTTGTCACTTCAACACTATACATCCACACTCACTGTCGCTGGCTTGTACTTGGTTTCTCTCTGAGTCGCTCCTTAGCTCCCTACTACGGTACTACATTGCACATGAGAGGGGAGACCACCCCCGATAACAAAAATACCTGATTTAATATCGCCCGTGCGCCTTCAAAAGCGAAATTTCCAGACTCTAACATACGTTAAATAGTACAGGTAACAGGTTAATTAGTTCAGGTAAATTTGAAGGCTCGGATAATTTTACCATTTTGTTTTGGGTGTGTGCGTGTGTGTGTGTGCGTGCGCGAGAAGATAAAGGACACACACACACACAGAGTACATACGCACCGGGATTGGTAGGATAGAGAGAGGAGTGTTTGTACAAGATAAGGTATCGTTCAATATAATATATATATATAAGGCATCTTGTGGTGAATGGAATGCGTTAACGTAAGTGTGCATATATCACATACGTAGTCACAAACGCAATAAATAGATATGATATAGCACCGACGGCCATATCTCAGGGGGGGGGGATGGGGCTACTCTATAAACTCCACAATCTGGTTTGGGAATGGACAGAAGTTGTTTCGATGCATGATAATCGTTTATATGAGATGCAGTAAGGCAAGAATAAAATGCTGCGTGATTAGATTGGCAAACATCAGTTATGAATGGGAATGTACGGGCTGTTGATGGGCGAATGTCAATAATGTACAGGCTGTTGATGGGCGAATGTCAATAATGTACGGGCTGTTGATGGGCGAATGTCAATAATGTACGGGCTGTTGATGGGCGAATGTCAATAATGTACGGGCTGTTGATGGG